>ONZH01031318.1:0-43058 GCA_900303285.1 Rhinella marina
AGTGTAAGGGTTAAAGGCAACTAAACTATATGTTAGACAAATTAGCAAAAGGAAAAGAAAGAGAAATCCACTATGGTTTACTAGAGAGGTAAGAGCTATAGTGAATGATAAAAAGTCTGCCTATAAGAGGTATAAAGAGTCTGGAAGTGTAGCGGACAGAGAAGTGTATAAAATTAAACAGAAGAAGACAAAACAGATTATTAATGCTGCTACAGCTTCAAAGGAGGAAGAAATGGCCAAATCTGTTAAGGAGGGTAATGAAACCTTCTTCAGATATATTAGTGACAGGAAGAAGAAAAACTGTGGCATTACAAAACTTAGCAATGGAAAAAATCTGTATATAGATGGGAAAGAAAAAGGGGGTCAGTCAGCACCACCAAATAAATGAGCAGATGCAACAACACCCTGCAAAGCAAATCAAGTACAACAATGCCATAGTAGTAGAAGGTATTCTGGTGTTAATGCTACGCTTATTTGAAAATATGTAAAAAAAATGTGAAAAAAAATTTTTATAAATTTTTTTTTTTTAAATGAAATTGAGATTCTTAGCAAATACACCTTGGCATTGTTGTACTTGATTTGCTTTGCAGGGTGCTGTTCCATTGTATCTTTTTTCCCTTGTGTATTTAGCCATAGCAACGTGCATCCGCTCATTTATTTGGTGGTGCTGACTGACCCCCTTTTTCTTTGCAATTTGCATTGGAGGTGTGGCTACTCCATTTCAGTCGTGCACTCCTGACTAGCCTGTCTGCCCCAGAGTCTGATTTTAATTAGTGTAAGTATAAAGCTGTGCTTGCATGTTGGTATCTGCATTCAATGGAAGCCATTTTGGCATTGAAATGAAAGCACATGGAGCCTTCACTCCCTGAACTTTATGGTGATACATAACAGGTAGTATTTAGTGTTAGGTCCCGTCTTACAGAGATCGCCTTGACGTTTGGCAGACGGGCTCAGATAATTTTGTACAAAATGTATTTACCAAGAATCTCAATTTCATATAAAAAAAAAAAAAATTTATAAAAAAAAATTCACATTTTTTTTTACATCTTTTCAAATAAGTGTAGCATTAACACCAGAATACCTTCTACTACTATGGCATTGTTGTACTTGATTTTCTTTGCAGGGTGCTGTTGCATTGTATCTTTTTTCCCTTGTATATAGATAAGGCGGTCGCTGACCATCTGAATAACTACTTCTGCTCAGTTTTCTCAGATGGCGACTTTCCTAATCAGAACATGGCTGGACATAGCATTGCCTCTAGTTGTAAGGTTTCATCCCCAGTGTTTTCAGAGGCCGATGTTCTAGAGAAACTTGTCCGGCTAAAGTTAAATAAGGCAGTGGGTCTGGATGGCATCCACCCCAGTGTTCTTAAAGAACTCCGATCTGTGATTGTTGGCCCCCTGACTGATCTGTATAATCAGTCCCTTCTTACAGGAGATGTTCCTAATGATTGGAGAATGGCCAGTGTTGTACCCATTCACAAGAAGGGTAGTAGAGAAGAAGCTAGTAACTATAGGCCAGTCAGATTGACATCTGTAGTGGTAAAAATGATGGAGACTCTACTAAAAAAGAAGATAATTGACCACCTAACAACAAACAACTTGATGGACCCAAACCAGCATGGCTTTACTGAGGGCCGATCATGTCAGACTAATCTCATTGATTTTTTTGACTATGTAACTAAAGGGCTGGATGAAGGTGATGCTGTGGATATCACCTACCTGGATTTCAGAAAAGCTTTCGATACGGTTCCCCATAAAGAGCTGATAGATAAGTTATCAAGAATTGGACTTAATCCCTGGATAGTTCAGTGGATCTGCAGTTGGCTGAAGGACAGATACCAGAGGGTTGTTGTTAATGGAGTGGCTGGTTACAAGTGGGGTGCCACAAGGATCTGTTCTGGGTCCTGTTCTGTTTAACATATTTGTAAGTGACATAAGGGACGGCTTGGTAGGGAAGGTTTGCTTGTTTGCTGACGACACAAAAGTGTGTAATAGGGTTGATGTTCCAGGAGGTGTCTGTAATATGGAGAATGATTTATCTTTATTAGATAAGTGGTCAAAACAATGGAAACTGCAGTTCAATGTTTCCAAATGTAAAATAATGCACTTGGGGAGAAGAAATCCTCTATCTGAGTATCATATTGGCAGTTCTGTGTTAACAAAGACTTCAGAAGAGAAGGATTTGGGGGTAGTCATCTCTGACAGCCTCAAAATGAGTAACCAATGCAACCAGGCGGTAGGGAAAGCAAATCGTATGCTTGGCTGCATAGCTAGAGGAATAACAAGCAGAAAGAGGGAGATTGTGATCCCTCTGTATAGAGCTCTAGTGAGACCACATCTGGAATACTGTGTTCAATTCTGGAGACCTCACCTGCAAAAGGATATTGCTAAAATAGAACGGGTCCAAAGAAGAGCTACAAAAATGGTGGAAGGTCTAAAGCATAGAACTTATCAAGAAAGACTCAGAGTTCTTAATATGTATAGTCTGGAGGAAAGAAGGAAAAGGGGGGACATGGTTGAAACCTTTAAATATGTTAAAGGACTAATTCAAGTTCAGGAGGGAAGGGTTATTAATAAGAAACTGAATACAAGAACAAGGGGGCACAATCTGAGGTTAGTTGGGGGAAAAAATCAAGAACAACATTAGAAAATATTATTTCACTGAAAGAGTAGTAGAAGCTTGGAACAAACTTCCAGCAGAGGTGGTGTCAGGACTGGGGGGTACAGACAACACAAGACAGTGGGCCCTGAGACTGAACCCACCCACTGTCCCTACCTACTTGCCTCAGATGGCCCTAGGCGGCCACGGACAACCACAATGGCGTTCCCTATACTGAATAAGTGGAACACCCAACAGGACAGACAAACAACTAAAGAACAGGAAAAAAGGAGCAAACAAGGACAAAACCACACAGCAATGCAGTACAAAATTGGCAATAAAGACAAAAGTCAAAGGTTAGGTGGAGGGTTGGATAACAAGTACCCAGTCAGAGGGAACAAACAGGAGAAGACACAGGGGAGCTGGGATCCAGGTATGAACCGAAATAGCCAGGAAGGAAGTGAGCAACTAGCTGAAATTTATCCAGGATCAGAGGCTAGGTCCAGAAGCTGATTGGACCAGCCCTGATCTCAGTACCAAGTTCAGCTGAAGCACAAATCCTACAGAGCACAGTAACTCCTGCATTGCTGGACAAAAGCCATCGGGTGTGTCACAACAACCCAGGCACAGTTCACACTAGGTACTGCACACTCCTGACAGTACCCCCCCTCTTATGAGGGGCCTCAGGACCCTTAGCCAATGGACCAGGCTTAAAAGGGTTAAGTACATGGTATCGCCGAACCAGGCGGGGCACATGCATGTCCTTGGCAGAAACCCACGTACGTTCTTCTGGCCCGAAGCCCTTCCAGTGGACCAGATACTGTAATGAGCCCTGAACCCAACAAGAACTTAAAATTTCCTCCACCTCATACTCCAATTCACCCTGGATGATGAGCGGAGCAGGAGGTGGTGACAGGGAAACCGGCGGCACATATTTTTTCAAAAGGGACTTATGAAATACAGAATGGATTCGAAGAGCCATAGGCAGTTTCAATCTAAAGGTAACAGGATTAATGACCTCCAGAATGGTATATGGCCCAATATATTTGGGCGCCAGTTTCCCTGACTGTACCCTCAATTTCAGATTTCTAGTTGAGAGCCAGACCTTATCACCTAGTACGTATTGATGGCCAGATATGCGTCTTTTATTAGCATGTTTTTGGTAGGACTCTTGGGCTTTAACCAAGCTCTGGTGAGCTTGGGCCCACACTGTGCACAGTTTAGAAAATATAGCCTCAGCTGAGGGGTTAACAGATTCGGCGGAGTGAACGGACGAGTACCTGGGATTAAAACCATAATTACAAAATAATGGCGACATCTTAATAGAACGTTGTTCATGATTGTTAATAGCAAACTCTGCTAGAGAAATGAAGTCTCGCCATTTGTCCTGAGTATTAGCCACGAAACACCTTAAAAATTGTTCCAAAGACTGATTGGTCCTCTCAGTCTGTCCATTCGTCTGTGGATGGAAGGCAGACGAGAGGGACAAGGAGGTACCTAACTTGCCACAAAACTCCCTCCAGAATCTAGCCACGAACTGGACACCCCTATCGGAAACAATGTTTTCTGGAACACCGTGTAGGCGCAGAATATGATTAACGAAGAGCGTGGCTAGTAAACGAGCGCTAGGCAGTTTACGCAGTGGAACGAGGTGGCACATTTTCGAAAATCTATCTACCACCACCCAAATTACAGTTTTCCCTTTAGACAGTGGCAGGTCAGTAACTAAATCCATTGAGAGATGCGTCCAGGGTCTCGTAGGGACCGGTAGAGGATGTAACAGACCCTCAGGTGGCCTACGAGGGACCTTGGACCAAGCACAAATCTCACAAGCCTCAACAAAAGCCTTGACTTCTCGAGCCCAGGATGGCCACCAGTAATGGCGCAAGAGTAAATACTTAGTACCTGCTATCCCTGGATGACCAGCCAAGACAGAACTATGGATCTCTTCTAAGACTCGGAGTCGAAGGTTTGAAGGTACAAACAGAAGAGATTCTGGAGTATTATGGGGTGCCAGATCCTGAGACTCTGCGATCAGGGTCATTAAGTGTGGTTGCAAGACTGACACAACAACACCGGGTTTTAAAATCGTATCGGGCTGATTCCTGGGAGAGCTTTCGATGTCGAAGCTGTGAGACAGGGCCTCAGCCTTGACATTACGGGAACCAGGCTGATACGAAATTTCAAAGTCGAATCTAGTAAAAAACAAGGCCCATCTGGCCTGACGCGGAGAGAGACTTTTAGCACTATCTAGGTAAACCAGATTCTTATGGTCAGTGAGCACAGTCACCTTATGTTTGGCACCCTCCAAGAAATGCCTCCACTCATCAAACGCCATCTTTATAGCTAGTAATTCCCTATTGCCGATGTCGTAATTACATTCGGCTTGAGAAAACTTTCTCGAGAAGTAAGCAATCGGCCGAAGGTTGGTAAGAGTGTCCGATCACTGGGATAAGACCGCTCCTACCCCCACCTCAGATGCGTCTACCTCCACAATGAAAGAACGCTCAAAGTCTGGTTGAGCCAGCACCGGAGCTTCTGAGAAACACCGCAGAAGTTTGTCGAATGCCTGAGTAGCCTCTGAGGTCCAGTTAACTAGATCCGCCCCCTTCTTGGTCAAATCCGTGAGAGGTTTGGCTATGATGGAAAATACTTTAATGAATTTCCTATAATAATTGGCGAAGCCCAAAAAACTTTGAAAGGCCTTCACACTATTGGGTCGTTCCCATTTTTCAATGGCTACAACTTTGAGTGGATCCATACAAAATGAATTTGGAGTAATGTAATAACCTAGAAATGAGACCTCCTGGATACCGAACTGGCATTTCGACAACTTGGCACACAGATTATTTTGCCTCAGAAGCTCCAAAATAGTACGGACATGCACTATGTGAGAAGCCCAATCGGGGGAGAAAATCAAAATGTCGTCCAAGTAGACAACTAAAAAACGCCCTAAATGCTCACGAAAAATATCATTAACAAAATGCTGGAAAACCGCCGGGGCATTGCATAACCCAAATGGCATGACTAGATATTCGAAATGGCCCTCTGGGGTATTGAAGGCGGTCTTACACTCATCACCTTCTCTGATTCTGATTAAATTATATGCCCCCCGCAAGTCCACCTTAGAAAACCATTTGGCTCCCACTATCTGGTTAAATAAGTCTGGAATCAAGGGCAGCGGGTGTCAGTTTTTAACTGTAATTTTGTTCAGTTCCCGGTAATCGATGCAGGGTCGGAGCCCTCCATATTTTTTGCTCACGAAAAAGAACCCCGCCCCCAAGGGAGAGGAGGACGGACGAATATGACCCTTCCGCAGACTGTCCTGTATGTACTCCCGCATAGCCTCCCTTTCAGGACAAGACAAGTTAAAAATATGACCCTGAGGAAATTTGGCGCCGGACACTAACTCAATAGCACAATCGTATGGTCTGTGAGGCGGCAAGCCATCCATAGCCTTCTCATCGAACACATCAGAATAATCCGACAAAAATTCCGGAATTTCCCCTCCCTTAGGGGAACCTTCCACAAGAGAAACAGCCATGCAATGGGAATCACACCTAGGACCCCATTTCACTAGTTCCCAGTTGGCCCAATCAAAGACAGGGTTATGTGTCTCCAACCAGGGCAACCCTAAAATCACTTCCGATGACAAATTATGCATAAGCAAAAAATCCATCTTTTTGACATGGACCGACCCCACCTTAACTTCAAGGCAGGGGGTCATGTACCGTACATCCCCCTGGGCAAAAGGGGCTGAGTCTGCTCCCGTGACATTAACTGGACACTGGAGCAGAAGGGGACATACCTCTAAACCTGAAAAGAACATGGGATTAACAAAATTAGCGGAAGACCCTGAATCGATCTGAGCATAACCAGAAACACTTCTCTCCCCCAACCTCAGAGATATTGGCAAGAGTAATTTATTCTTTTGGGTGAAGGTTACCTGTGCGCCTGAGTGACCCCCTCGATAGTCACTCAGGCATAGAAGTTTTCCGACGGTGGTCCTGGCCGGGACGGACATTGCCGAACTCGATGTCCTGCTTTCCCACAGTAAAGGCATAGATTGTTCTGCAGGCGATGCGTTTGTCTGACCTTGGCGTCAGTGGAGTCCACCTGCATAGGTTCCTCTGGCGTGGGTATAACAGGAGGGGAAGAGTTAGGATAGGCAACTGGAAATGGTGAGGTTCTGGGACGGTCTGGGGTACCTCTCTCTCTTGTTGCCTATCCCTCAACCGTCGGTCGACTCGGATGGCTAAAGTCATACTCTCCTTGAGTGAGTCAGGAGTAGGGTAAGCCACCAGCATATCTTTTAACCGGTCACTCAGCCCTGCACGGAACTAAAAGCAGAGGGCAGAGTCATTCCAAGTGGAGAGACCACTCCACTGCCTAAATTCTGAACAGTATTCCTCTGCTGGACATCTGCCCTGTCTCAATCCTGTCAACTGACGCTCAGCATTAGCTGCACAATCAGGGTCATCGTACAGCAGCCCTAATGTCAGAAAGAATTGATCTACAGTCAGCAGTTCAGGAGAGTCAGGCGATAATGAGAAGGCCCATTCCTGTGGTGGCCCTTGCAGAAGGGACATAACTATGCCTACCTTCTGGGCCTCATCACCAGAGGAGCGGGGGCGTAACCTGAAAAACAACTTACATCCCTCCCGGAAGGCACAAAACTTTTTCCTGTCCCCCGTGAATTTTTCTGGCGGCTCAAGTGGTGCTGGGGAAGTCACAGTAAGTTGTCGTGGGGCCGTCTCCTGCTCCTGGACCCTTACAGCTAGCTCTTGCACCATGGTATTGAGCTGCTGCATTTGGAACATTAGTCATGGCAGTTCTGTTGTCCATGAGGCAAAACTACAGTTGGCTGGCTATTCTGTCAGGACTGGGGGGTACAGACAACACAAGACAGTGGGCCCTGAGACTGAACCCACCCACTGTCCCTACCTACTTGCCTCAGACGGCCCTACGCAGCCGCGGACCACGATGGCGTTCCCTATACTGAATAAGTGGAACACCCAACAGGACAGACAAACAACTAAAGAACGGGAAAAAAAGGAGCAAACAAGGACAAAACCACACAGCAATGCAGTACAAAATTGGCAATAAGGACAAAGGTCAAAGGTCAGGTGGAGGGTTGGATAACAAGTACGCAGTCAGAGGGAATAGGGAGGGAACAAACAGGAGAAGACACAGGGGAGCTGGGATCCAGGTATGAACCGAAATAGCCAGAAAGGAAGTGAGCAACTAGCTGAAATTTATCCAGGATCAGAGGCTAGGTCTAGAAGCTGATTGGACCAGCCCTGATCTCAGTACCAAGTTCAGCTGAAGCACAAATCCTACAGAGCACAGTAACTCCTGCATTGCTGGACAAAAGCCATCGGGTGTGTCACAACAACCCAGGCAGAGTTCACACTAGGTACTGCACACTCCTGACAGGTGGTTGATAAATCCACAGTAACAAAATTTAAAAATGCCTGGGATAAACATGTATCTATCCTAAGATAACAATAAAGGAATAATAAAAGGGCAGACTAGATGGACCAGGTGGTCTTTTTCTGCCGTCAATCTTCTATGTTTCTATGTCAGGTATATAGACTACAGAAACATTATAATGCACACGCTGTGCACGTAGTGTTAGTGTCAGGGCACACTTGCGTTCTTTTTGCCACAAAAGAAAAAAAAATGCAGCCAGATATAACAATGGACTTTTGTGTCTTTTGAACAGAACTACTAGCCCTACCTAGCCAAATCCTATCCCTACAGTATAGGTCCCTCCTTGCACAAGTTATACTGCAGATGCAAATGAAAAACTGCGGCCTAAATTAACGGTAGAAAATATACCAACGGATGTCAGGTATATAGACTTTTGAAAGGTTCTAATACACACGCTGTGCACGTACTTGTAGTGTCAGGGCACACTTGCATTCTTTTTGCCCCCCCCCCCAAAAAAAAGGCAACCAGGCTAATTAGCGTGCAGGGAGGAGACTCGAGCATGGCGCTCGAGCACACACGGTGTTCGGCAGAACACCGCGTGGTCACGAGCGCCGCCATGTTCGGCCAAATAGTGTATTCGGCCGAACATGTTCGCTCATCACTATTTATCAGTACCTGAGCAGTGAGGGTCCAAAACCTGGGACCCCCTCTGATCAGCTGTTCGAGAAGGCATTTTCTCAGTTTTCCCAAGGTCGAGTGATGAAATGTTCATTGGTCACAATATTTCTGGGTACTGTAGTCCACCCATTCCAATTATTACTTTAGTTGCCCTCCTCTGAACCCTCTCCAGCTCTGCTATGTCTGTCTTGTTCACAGGAGCCTATTACTGACTAGTGATTTGTAAAGTGGCAGGACTATGTTCTCATCACGGGCATCTATGCTCCTTTTGATGCAACCTATTATCTTATTAAGCTTGGCAGCAGCTGTCTGACAGGTTTCTACAGCTTAGTTTGCTATTCACTAAAATTCCTAGGTCCCTTTCCATGTCTGTGTTACCCAGTGTTTTACCATTTAGTATGTACTGGTGACTTGCATTATTCCTTCCCATGTGCATAGCCTTATATTTATCGGTGTGAAACCTTATCTGCCACTTCTCTGCCCAAGCCTCCAACCTATCCTGATCCATATAGATATAATAAGAAATTAATCACTATCTGAGCCTGGCTGAAAGTGGGCACTTATGGTCTAGTCCAATGACACAAGTTTGTCAGTACCATGTTCACATGCTCATTTTCAGTTGCCCAGGTTGTCCTAGAAAGGATTCTTATGAATGTCCTGAAGTGCACTGTGCATATGGCCTGAATATCACTTAGTGTCACATGATTTCCCATTGTCTGCAAGCCGGAGATTACAAGCACTGCATGTTTTATGGAAAGTCAGAGTGACTGATATCCTCTTTAAACATTAAAAAGCTAATCTGTAATATTTGCAGAGAACAGACTGATTGAGAACACATAGGCCCTCTGGCCTACAAGCTGCCATGATTATCAGTTTACATAGCAAAATTTTTTAGGATATCCAATTACAATTGGTAAAATGAATGTAAAAGATCATATGACAGCATTTCCTATGTTTGACATCCTGGAGAATACGTGAAAGTTTTACTTTACTGCATTTTTAAAATGTAAAATATTCCTTGCCATGTGATTACTTGTGTGCTGATTTATGCAGTAAATGTTTCCTGTAATCACTTCTGAAAAATGTTGGCGTGTGTAAAGCAAGGCACATTAAATAGTGTTTTTTAATGGATTTTTTTTAATGGTCAGAAACTGTAACTTAAAAGGAATCTATCACCAACGACCTCCCTATCTGTTTGCATAGACACATAGCTGTGGTTCACCTGATTAAAACACTAATTTTATTTTGTTAATCTGAGACTCTGTTCCTGAATTGTGATGCTTATTCTTAATTTGGGCCTTTATTGCAATGAGGGCGTTATCATTGCCCTTGCTGCACCTAAACTCCACTCTTTTCTGTTGCCAGCCCTTCCCTTGCTGCTTTGCCACTGCCTGGCCTGCCAATAAAACCAGAAATGGAGGAGCTGACTATAGAACGGAGCAGAGCTTGGGTGCAATGAGAGAAACAGTGATGCCCTCCTTGCACCAAAGGCTTAATTTACATATTTAAAAATGTATCATAACTTGGGATCAGAGCCTTGAATCAACAAAAGAAAAACTTTTTCAGGTGAACCACAGCTATGTGTCTATGCAGTTTGATAGGGATGTCGCTCGTGACATTTTAAAAGATAATAAGTAATGTCCCTAGCTTGTATCTTCCAATACCAACACTTCAATTATATATACATATATATTTGCCTTCATTGGTTAAGAATAGCTAGAATCAGTGTACCAGCTATCAGAACAGCAATCACAAGTGGGCCCCAACACTAAAGGTGGATTGACACGGCTCAGTGTTCAAGCCGATTATCCCATGACAATCTGCCCATCTAGATGTGCCACAGATCATCCAATGTATGAGCAAAATGGAGGTACAGACACCTCAATCATGGTTCCAGGGCAGCGGATCTTGCTCTCTAAACAGCACTCTGCTGCCCAGCAGGAATGATTATGTATGGGAATGAGTGACGGCAGCAGACATCGTTCCTCCTCATGCTATAGAGGAGATCGCTTCATGTAAATTCAATGCGTCACTTCTACTTAACGAGAAGCCAGCTGTCAGGAAAGAATGCTTCCTTCCCGACAATCAGCTACTCCTTGCCCCGTGTAAATCTGTAGTTCCCTGGAGCAGGAAAGCTTTGAAGTCTGGACTTTATCACACTTTAAAGGGTTAAATTGAATTGACTTATACTGTTTAATACTGTGTTACTGCATTTTATACTGTATGTATGTTGTGATCCTGTTCATTTTCACTGTACTTGCGAGGCTCTGTGGAAAGGGTTAATAAATACTGAGAGACATCTGGGACTTTCTAGCTAATAATGATAAGCTAGTAATTTTCTACAGATACCATAAGGTTTAAAAAGCATAGTTTGGAGGGATAAAAACAGACTTGTTTACCACCAAAATTAGACAGACTGACCTTTTGAATGTCTGGTTTTAGCTCTGTTGTTATGTCTGGAAACTTGCTTGTGTCTGGAAAAACCGCTATGTCATTGACATTGAGTATCACTGAAGCTCTAAGTCTATGAGAGACATAAAGTATTACAATGTATCTGTTTGTGCTGAGCTTCTCCACTCCACCCCTCCCACTAGAAGGTTCTAGTTTAGCCAAAAACTCTATATAAGGAGAATAGTCAGAACCCCTAGTGTTCTGCAGTTAGGGACCAGTGCTTGGAAAGGAGACTCATGCCAGTCTGCATGAGTGACCAGAAGAAGTCGCTGAGATAGGGACACCCTTTGACCAAGGAGCCACCGGGAGTACTGAGCTACAGACCATGGGCCTCTAGCCTATGACTTGGGTACCAGGCTTCTGAGAAAGAGAGAGGGACAGCTAGCTCATGCCTTTCCTCAACATCAAGCCCTTCTTATGCCCAGGAGGAGACTGTAGAAGCCAGCACAGGGCCTTGCCTGTATTGTTTTGCACCTGAATTCCTCCAGTAAAGAAGCACACTAGTTAGCTGCAGACCCTGACTCTCTGGACGTATTTCCCACTGGGGTGCATCACCCCTTACCATCCCTTCCGGAGAGGAGCAACAGGGCCACCCCATTCCCAGCCACTGCAAATCCACCTTCAGGATAGGTCATCATTATCACCTCCGTTTGTGTCCAAGACCCAGCACTCCCACCAATCAACTGTTTCAGGGAGTGGCTGGAGCTGTGGTGAGCGCTGTGGGCATCTTTCTGGGCACAGCGTTGTACATAGTATAGCGTTAATTTTTGGTATTGCAGTTGATCCCCATTGACTTGAATGGGGCTGAGCTGCAACTAGGCCATGTGACCAATGTACAGTGACATCACATGTCCTAGAGGCCGCGCTGCTCACAAATCTTCCGGCTTCTTGAGCTTCACATTGATCCCTGGTGTTGGATCCCTGCCAATCTGATACTGATGTGCTAGCCAGAGGATAGGTCATTAATGGTAATACACACATAACCCCTTTAAGTCGTAAACAGGTTCTAAACACCTAAATGTGGTTCAATGCATTTTGGTCAGTTTTTGGAGTAGACTGAGCCAGAAATCTGGTCCAGTTTCGTAGTATATCTTCTTTGGTGTATGTTCTTGTCAAGGAGTATATCATGATGAGCAGTAGCCTCCGCCATCAACTGAAAATATTGCAGGTAGAATAGGAGGACAGCAATTGTTGCAGGAGCTTTGAAGTCATTACTAGAAAATACCTTGTAGCTTTTATATTAGATATGATGTCATTTTTTATAGTTGTGTGGCTTCTGTGGTTTCAAACATTTATTATATTACAGTTTATATGCCTTTCTATGTGTTCGGAATGGAGCTTGATGACTGATAATGGCACATAATATTTATATGGGCAGCTTCACATAGTAACCTCTTGATTTCTTTTGGTCAAGTCAAGTGGAATATGGGAGTGAGCACCCGTCTGGAGGTGGAGGGTTGAGTGCAGATCTTTGAGTGATGTAAGGAGATAAACTTTATTGACTTTCCAGTCATTTGACTTTCAGACAAACCTATTAGCCATTAAAATCAATAAATAGTGGTCTCCATTCGGGGTGATATATATTACAGAGAAACGAAGAGACACATGCTTATGCTATCCAATGTGGAAGCTTTCCAAGTGAAATACGAGAATATTCTATTGTACTAGTAATTATTATTCCTAAAACAGGAAGTCTCTCATTTGCATCTTTACACTGGTGATATATGTATCACTAGTGTTTTGTGTTATGTTTGCTAAATATAAAGACTATATATACTTGCCTGGCCTCTGTTGGCATGTAGAGCAATCTGTTATAATGGCACTCTGCCCAATCTGCAGGTTGATTGTATCCTTGCCCTAGGGCACAGGTGCTAAGAAACCACAGGAGTCAAAGAGCGTAACGTTGAAAATTCCATCACTTTGTGTCACAATAGCTAGGTGACAAAAGTCAGGAAACACAAACAGATACTTTCCTGGATACAATCTGTTGACAAATTTGGTGCCAGGGTGTTCTAATAAAAGCTAGCGCTCAAGGGGCATTGCTACAATTCATATATTAGACTTTCTATGAAGGATTATATTAAATAATCAGTGATTATGATGAATGCAAGTCTTGAATGTTCTCGGAGGCTCCAGCAAATTTTATCATAATGGTATGCACATTTTAATGACATTGTATTAATAATGAAGATAATAATCATAGGCATATGATCCTATAGCAGTGATATCTCATAATTTTTAATACGGTACGCATTCTCTAATTTGAAAAGTCATGTACTAAATTAAATGCCATGTAAAATGTAATATACCTTAGAGCTCTCTGCGTTATGTTGATTCTATTGACTACATAATATGAAGCTCTATGATGCTCTATGCAGAAATTGTATTCATTCCAATATTTAACCATTTAATGACTGGGAAATTTTCCATTTTTTTTTTTTCATTTTCTTTTTTTTTTTTTACTTCCAGCCCTTCCAAAGTCATAATTTTCTTATTTTTTTCATTCAAATAGCTGTATGTGGGCTTTACCCATTACTTTTATTCTACAGGTTGGTACAGCAATACCACATATGTATAGTTTTTCTTGAATACTGAAAAAAAATAAAAACTTTGAAAAAATGTTTTTTTCTTTTCATGACCTTATTCTGACCCCTCCAAAGTTTTTGTAGTTATGTGTATGGAGCTGTATAAAAGCTCATTTTTTGCAGGATGATCTGTTTCAATGATACCATTTTTTGTTGTGTAAGACTTTTTGATCACTTTCTATAACAGCTATTTCACTTTCTATATAACAGCAAATCGCCATTTTGATTTTTTTTCTGATTCGCCGTATGGGAAAACTATTTTTATATTTGCCGTATGGGAAAAATATTTTTATATTTTAACCCTTACACTCCCAGCGCCGTACATGTACGGCGCTGGGGTGATGCGGGCACATGGCGCCCGCTCGCAAGTGCGGCGGGTGTCATGGCCGGCAAGTCTCTGCTGTTTCTAACAGCAGAGACTTGCTGCTACTTACTAGATCGGCGGCGTCTTCCTGGGCGTTTAGATGCCATGATCACACGTGATCACGGCATCTAGTTGCGTCTGAACCCGGAAGCGTTCGCTTCCGGGTGGTATACAGACACCCCGTGTGGCCAATCGGGGTGTCTGTACACCATATGAAAACTGTAATCCTCGCTGGAGAGGATTACAGTTTTCAAAGTGCAATTCTTATTCTGGCCACTAGATGGCAGGCCAGGATAAGAAATGAGAAATTCTTGGATTTCTGAGTCTAGAAAATCCCTGATTGCTCATAAAGAAAAGAAAAAAAGCCGCAATATATCAGCCCATATTTGAGCTTTCAAATAGTAAAAAAAAAATTTTTAAAAAATGTTAAAAAATATATAAAAAATAAAAAAGATATAAAAGTTCAAATCACCCCCCTTTCCGTATAATTAAAAAATAAATACCTAAATAACAATAAATATAGACATCATGGGTATCACCATGACCGAAAACGCCTGTACTTTTAAAATATAAAAAAAAAATTCCAATACAGCGAATTGTGTGGCGGAAAAAAGCGTCCAAATGGCGATTTGCCGTTTTTTGTCGCTTTTTTTTTCTAAAAAAAATTAAATAAAAAGTGATCAAAAAGTCATACACACCCCAGAATGGTATCAATAAAAACTTCAGATCGTCCCGCAAAAAATGAGCCCCCATACAGCTCTGTACACATAAATACCAAAAAGTTATAGGGGTCAAGATATGACAAGGAAAAAAAAAAAAAAAAAAAAAAAAAGAGCAACTTTCTAATTATTTTATCACTATGAAAACGCAGGAAAAACTATACATATTAGGTATTGCCGGATTCGTACTGACCAGTAGAATGAAAGTAATGGATCAGTTTTAATGCACATCGAACGCTGTAAATAAGAAACCCGTAGAACTGTAGCAGAATAGCGTTTTTTTTGCAATTTCACCCGATTTGGATTTTTTTTCCCGCTTCCCACTACACCATATGCAATATTAAATGGTGGCGTTGGAAAGTACAACTTGTCCCGCAAAAAACAAGCCCTTATACAGCTATGTGAACAGAAAAATAAAAGAGTTATGGCTGTTTGAAGGCAGGGAGCGCAAAACGAAAATGCATAACCGAAAAAACCTCCGGGAGTGAAAGGGTTAATAGAATGTGTATTTATTTTATTGTTTACATATTGATATTTATATTTTGGGGAAAGGGAGTGATTTACATTTTTAGATTGTTTTTCATTCATTTGTTTATTTATTTATTTATTTATTTATTTATTTATTTATTTTTAACACTTTTTTATTGTTCCCAAAGGTAATCATCAGATTGCTTGCATTAGCATTGGAGTCAATGAGAAATTTACTGTGTTTCTTTGAAGCCCTTCCACAGACAGGGGCTCCATGGAAAATAATATGCAGAAGCCTCCTGTCATACGGGTGGACAGGGGCTGCCGCATAAGCACTCCAGCTACCCCAATCCCCACAGGAGGGAGTCGTAACACATCTGGAAGCATGCGCTTTTAGGTTTTTAGGGCACTAGGTTGCCATGGTCACATTTAACAATGACAGCAGAAGGGTTAAAAGTCCTCTACCAGACAGCAGATACTCGGCAACTACAGTACTCACTGCATGCGCGAGCGGGTGCCATTTTTAAATGCCTGGCCGCCAACTTCAGGAGCAATTACAGGGGAGAGGGGAGTAAACCAGCGTCAGACATCTTTTGATGATTGGGCATGTTCAGATCCAAGGAGAGGAGAGTCATAAGATCACCCACACACATTTGATGGTCAATCAGTCCCGACAAAAACAGCGAAGCTGGCTGAAACTGATCTCATATATATGTATTTCTGAGAAGATACATTTAGATTGTCCCTGGGGACACGGGCTGATGTTAATTGTGATAATCTCTGTACTGCATTGTGGAATATGCAGGTGCTATATTAGAAACTGGAAAATAAATTACAATAAATCCTGTATATCATAAAGTGTGATGATTATATATATGCATTTTTTGTCAATATCCCATGATTATACATTTTTTGTCAATGTCATCATCACTGTAAGGCCTCATGCACACGAATGCGGGCAAACTGCGGTCCGCAATGCACGGGCACTGACCGTGAGGCCACCGCATGCGGATCGTAGACCCATTCACTTGAATGGGGTCCACGATCCGCATCCGAGGGTCCGCACCGCAAAAAAGTAGTGCTTGCGCTACTTTTTTGCGGTGCGGAGGCACGGCCAGAAACACCACGGAAGCACACCGTAGTGCTTCCGTGGTGTTCTGATCCGTGCCTCCGCTCCGCATCTCCCAGATCGCGGACCCATTGAAGTGAATGGGTCCGCGATCCGTGATGCAGGCTGCACACGGCCGGTGCCCGTTTATTGCGGACCCGCCGTATGCGGCCCTCAGCACGGGCACGGCCGGCACACGTTCATGTGCATGAGGCCTAACCTTAATGTCTATCATGCTTTAACTCATCCAACATCTTTCTATGTATATATTGTCAGCAATAATCGTTAGATAATCATTGCATTTCACACATCATGTACAAATATACTTGTTCCCAACAGCTTTGTATTGATATGATGAAAACTGAGAAATATTTACCAGTTTCTGCTGTATTTGGAAACTACAACCCCCTGTTTCCCAGTGTTTACATATTTCACTCCCCCATTTATCTACCAATCTTTCCTAATCTCATTTACATATTGACTCAGTCTCGCATTATGTGCATGTTAATTAATGCACATATTGTATTTCATTAAGATTATCAGTGGGATTGTTTAATGCAGGAGTGCCCAAAATGGTCCTACTGGAAAACCAACATTGCCTAAGCATTAAAGCCATATTAATTAATATGTGATTTATTAATAATTATGTTACCATAAAATAGCCGTCTCATGAAAAGATATCACTAAATATGTATTAACATTTATTTTCATAAAGTCATCTAGGTTTGCACATCTCATGGGCCTACAGATAAGTAGACTCAATTGTGAGTTCTTGTAAAGGCATTTTTCTCTTTGAAATGTTTCTGAAATATATTTAAAGATAATGTTTATGGCTAGAATATAGGGAGAACAAATACATCTATCTAAACTATCTACATATTATCTATGTATTGTATGACCTCTACCTTCCACTACAACTCCCAGCATGTGCAGGGTGTTATTATATGCTATCAGAGGACAGTACAGGGAGAAGGTGTAAGACAAGAGAACTTCCAGCATTTCCCTGGCTCTCACACCGATCCCATGGCATCTCCACTTCCTTCACACAAAGCCTCGTCCCCTCATGTTACCTAATGTCATCATAGGTCATTCCTCACCCCTTCTCCATCCCATTTCGCCAACTCCAGCACCGATCACAAAACAGTGACATCATCACAGGTCCTTGAAAGAAGGACAGGCACTCACTTGATAAAGGTCAAGCTTATTTCTTTTATTGTCACATATGGTAGATACAATTAAATGTGAAGCATTTCGGCTTAGACACAAGCCTTCTTCAAACATACATGTATGTTTGAAGAAGATTATACTGTGGGACCTCATTCACGGAGTCTTGCACCACGCCATTCAAGACGGAGTGCAGACTGAAACTTCTGTGATCATCACAGGTCCATGAGCTGTTGCAGTGAAGCAGGTTTGGATCAGTAATTACTGGTGTTGTGCTCTGCGAAAGAGCATGCAGATTTGTGGATTTTTATTTACAAAAATGTGTGGAGACCTTGCCATCATTTGTGAGGGACACAACTGATGCCCTGAGATGTTTGGATGGGATACATTTGGATATAGATATGATTTTGGTCACGTGCGACGTCGAGTCCCTGTATACGTCTATATGCCACGACCGCGGGCTGCGAGCGTCTAGAAACTTTCTACAGATGACCAATTTGGACATAAAATTGATAGATTTGATTATGACACTTTTGCAGTTCATTCTGAATCATAATGTATTTACATTTAAAGATCGCCTCTTCCTGCAGCTCCGGGGAACAGCTATGGGAGCAACTTGTGCGCCCTCATATTCTAATTTGTTACTGGGGCTGTGGGAGAGGGAAATAGTTATGAATATGGCGTCGTGGTCTAGGTATATAAACAATATTTTATTCATATGGCAGGGCTCGACGTCGCGCCTGACGCAATTTCTGGAGACTCTTAACAACAATGATCTCAATATTCGACTAACGTGGCATTTCAGTACAACACATGTTGATTTTCTGGACCTACAGATCCTGGTGGGGAGGGGGGTCTTCTGGAGACAGTTGTCTTCAGGAAGCCCACCTCCACCAACTCTTTGCTGCATTCCACTTCCTCTCACCATCCACAAGTGATTAGGGCCATTCCAACAGGCCAATTTTATAGGTTAAAAAGATTATGCTCAAACGAAGGTCGTTTTGAGCGGCAGGCCCAAGATCTTAGCCAACGTTTTGAGGATAGGGGCTACACTAGGAGATCCATAAGAAAGGGATACGAAAGAGCTAGAGATACTCCCAGATCTTCCCTTTTGACTGGGAGACAGAAAATATCCCCAAGTAATGGTGTAAACTATCCGAGATTCATTATGGGCTTCAATCACCAATGGCAACAGATACAGTCAGATACAGATTTCCTCGGTACCCATTATGACATGGAGAAGGTCCAGAAATGTGAAAGATCTTGTGACTCAAAGCCACTATGTGGCATCAAAAAGTGGCGGTATTTTTGGTGATAGAGGCCCGAAATGGGGCCCGGTTCCGTGAGTTATTGCTGTGCATGCCGCTACATTCTCCGTTGTGATTGTTTTAAAAATTCAAAAGGCTACAAGGAATATAAAATCTTACATCATATTTCCTGTAATACGGAGGGAGTCATTTATTATGCCCGGTGCCTGTGTGACCTAATTTATATTGGCATGACCACTAGGGCTTTAAAAGTTAGGGTACTGGAGCATATTAAAGACATTAGGGCAGCTGCAGATATCAAGGATGCAGAAAAATTTAGTAAATTGAAACCAATCGCCAAACATTTCAGGGAGGTTCAGAACTGCAACCCCATTGGTTTGCAGTTCAGAGGGATCGACTGTGTCAGACTGGGGATTAGAGGAGGCAATATTAAGAGATACTTGCTCCAGAAAGAGACCAAATGGATGGTCCTTTTGGATACTGTTTTCCCAGAGGGATTAAATGAAGCCCTAAGTTTCAAATCCTTTCTATAAAGTTTTTAATTGATTTTGTATTAACCTTTTTGTTTATATATATTAATTCTTTTTAGATGTGCTGAATTTCTTTACCAGCTCCATGGATGCTCCTTGATCCTAATTTTTACTATGGACATGAAAATGATATTATTGATCTGGATTTGGACTTTTCAGAAAAATATTCTGGATCACAGCTGTGGAACATCTACGTGGTGTGATGTGTATATATATTTGGAATGGATTTGGAATTATATACAATCCTTGAAGATCAGTCAGGATTATTTACAGAAATATTGAAGGAACAGAGAGTGTTGAATATGTGACAAATTAATTACATATACAGTACAGACCAAAAGTTTGGACACACCTTCTCATTCAAAGAGTTTTCTGTATTTTCATGACTATGAAAATTGTAGATTCACACTGAAGGCATCAAAACTATGAATTAACACATGTGGAATTATATACTTAACAAAAAAGTGTGAAACAACTGTAAATATGTCTTATATTCTAGGTTCTTCAAAGTAGCCACTTTTTGCTTTGATTACTGCTTTGCACACTCTTGGCATTCTCTTGATGAGCTTCAAGAGGTAGTCATCTGAAATGGTTTTCACTTCACAGGTGTGCCCTGTCAGGTTTAATAAGTGGGATTTCTTGCCTTATAAATGGGGTTGGGACCATGAGTTGTGTTGGGCAAAAGTCAGGTGGATACACAGCTGATAGTCCTACTGAATAGACTGTTAGAATTTGTATTATGGCAAGAAAAAAGCAGCTAAGTAAAGAAAAACGAGTGGCCATCATTACTTTAAGAAATGAAGGTCAATCAGTCCGAAAAATTGGGAAAACTATGAAAGTGTCCCCAAGTGCTGTCGCAAAAGCCATCAAGCGCTACAAAGAAACTGGCTCACATGAGGACCGCCCCAGGAAAGGAAGACCAAGAGTCACATCTGCTGCGGAGGATAAGTTCTTCCGAGTCACCAGCCTCAGAAATCGCAGGTTAACAGCAGCTCAGATTAGAGACCAGGTCAATGCCACACAGAGTTCTAGTAGCAGACACATCTCTACAACAACTGTTAAGAGGAGACTGTGTGCAGCAGGCCTTCATGGTAAAATAGCTGCTAGGAAACCACTGGTTTGATGAGTCCAAATTTGAGATCTTTGGTTCCAACCACCGTGTCCTTGTGCGACGCAGAAAAGGTGAACGGATGGACTCTACATGCCTGGTTCCCACCGTGAAGCATGGAGGAGGAGGTGTGATGGTATGGGGTTGCTTTGCTGGTGACACTGTTGGGGATTTATTCAAAATTGAAGGCATACTGAACCAGCATGGCTACCACAGCATCTTGCAGCGACATGCTATTCCATCCGGTTTGCGTTTAGTTGGACCATCATTTATTTATCAACAGGACAATGACCCCAAACAAACCTCCAGGCTGTGTAAGAGCTATTTGACCAAGAAGGAGAGTGATGGGGTGCTACGCCAGATGACCTGGCCTCCACAGTCACCAGACCTGAACCCAATCGAGATGGTTTGGGGTGAGCTGGACTGCAGAGTGAAGGCAAAAGGGCCAACAAGTGCTAAGCATCTCTGGGAACTCCTTTAAGACTGTTGGAATACCATTTCAGGTGACTACCTCTTGAAGCTCATCAAGAGAATGCCAAGAGTGTGCAAAGCAGTAATCAAAGCAAAAGGTGGCTACTTTGAAGAACCTAGAATATAAGACATATTTTCAGTTGTTTCACACTTTTATGTTAACTATATAATTCCACATGTGTTAATTCATAGTTTTGATGCCTTCAGTGTGAATCTACAATTTTCATAGTCATGAAAATACAGAAAACTCTTTGAATGAGAAGGTGTGTCCAAACTTTTGGTCTGTACTGTATATATATATATATATATATATACACAGTCTGGAGGTGGAGTCCCTGGGACACCTGCCACCATGGGCCCCATAGCAGCTGCTGTCCCTAGTCACCTCTCCTATAGGTAATTGCTGTGAGTGGGTCATGTGGTTTAAGCCCTGAAATAATAGGCCTCCACAGTTAACTGATAAACATAAAAGTGATGCTTGCTGTCAGTGAATGGAAACACTTTTGCCCACATCAAAAAGTCGATTCAGTACTGCACAAAGAAATCAATAGGTTTCCACATGGTGCAATGTAAAGGTTTCAACAATGCCCAAAGATCACCAAATGAGGCTCAGAGCAGATTTGTTTCTGGAAGCCATGGCTCTTTGTAACCCAGATGATCCTCGTTCACTGATCCCATCAATGTTATCTTCTGACATCACATTAAGTGATTTTGAGCTTTAATCACATAATCATTTGGGATTTTTCGGGGCAGCATGATGAATTGCTCTAATTTGTCACTGTATATGGAGCCAGATACTCCTCACTATATTTAGCTGTATTCAACTGATACATTGACTTTCTCACACACACATACACACTGCACACAATTAGAGATAAGCGAATCAATTGTAATCAAATGTGTCTTTAGAATTTCCCCAAAATTCAACTTTCAAGTACAGCTGGAGTTTTTGAGATTTGTTTTGTTTGAATCACTCAAAATAGTGTCCACCATTTTGCATATCAGTACAGTAATGAGCACAGCAAGGCAGGAAAGATTAGGATGGATTAGGCTGGCGGGATTACCAATAATGTCGTAGGAATAATATATAGACATGTGTCATAAGCAGATCCAAAGCAGGGAAGCCATGTATATTCTGAGCATGTACACTGATGTGGCAGGACGTCTGTGCCACAGACAAAACAAATAATATTTAATTATTTTATTCACAAAATATATATTCAAAAATTATATATAATATATATACAAACAAAACAGCGAGCTTAGAGACATCACTGGATATAAGAGGTATGTAGTGCTGTGTTCTCCTATGTGTTTGGTAGCGCAGAATGTAATGTCCATCCAAATATGTCTTTTAGCATAAGGGCTGGGAGGGCACTTTTTCAATTTTTGCCTCAGGCAGCAAAAAACCTAGAATAGGCCCTGTCTACACAGCCACACATTTCCTTTACGTAAAGTTCCATATTGCACTGCTGCTATGACTACTTCTGCTGCTACTACTACCCACACATATCAGCATATCTTCTGTCTTGTCCATCAAGTTCCATACTGTACTGCTACTGCTGCCGCTACTATTGTGATGTGAGAGGAATGAACATACGGAGGGAGGCAAGAGATTGAATGTGCATGTGTGGATATGTGCAACCCCGTGAAGCTGGCCATTCAGCCAGATAGAGGAGGACACCGCGCAAGCGCGGCCACCCCAATGGTATCGAGGTGGTGGCCGTAACCATTGGCAACCACATGTACACAACTCAGAGGAAGAAATGCAAATAGAGAGGAAAAGATGAGGAATCGATTACAACATGTATTTAGTAAGTTGCATGTGGTGGGATAAACAATACAATCATTGAAACTTCATTTTATGGGATAACCCCTTTAAGACTATTGTAACTGTCAAGATTGTTGCACCACAAGAGGTCAATAAAAGCCTCTGCTCAATATAACATCTACTGACCTACAGAATTGGTGATGCACAAAATTCAAGATGTCATCTTATGTTAGTGTGTACTTCACCTTCGAAATATCATACAGCATCTGTAAATAAAGGTATCGTACACAGAGGCACATTTCATCTTTGTTTTGCACATAATTTTAATAGAGCCTGCACTGAAGGGAATAGGTATCATAGTGTACCTCCATATGCCTCTGATTTTGTACAAAGGCATGCTGATTTTTTTCATGTCAGATTTCATAACTCCATTTCATATGCTCCATCAGACTTATTCCACTCTAGATCAGATGCAATTTGGGGTTATTCCACCCTAGAAGAATTGTGTGTAGGTGAAAATTGAAGCATACAAATGGTGGCAAACAATGGTATGGAGACAAACAATCTATTTGACTCTGCAGTATGGAAGGTCCCCATGTACCACCGTAAAGTTGCTGTAAAGGAGAAGCAGAACTTAATTTCTTAATGTAAGAACTATTTGAGAAAGACAGTGTAGTTTGTTGTTTTTTTATTGTCCTATTGAAAAACATATCAATGTCATGAAGGACTACTAATTGAAGATCCTATCTCTGCTATATTAGAAAACTCAGCCCTGAAACATCTGTATTTACCGTTCAGAATCATACGGTATATTAATGCATACCTTTGTGCCACCAACATTTTATTATATTGCTTGGCTAATTTAGAATCATCTTCCATACTTCGCTGTGAGTTCCTCTGCACTTAATCAAGTCTGTTCACAGCTATATTTTTCTTAATGCTCATAACATCACAAAGCGTAGCATGCTCATAAATTATCCTCTTCAGCAAGGTGTCAGGAAATTCCATATGTAAGCTACAAGATACTGTTGGGAGATTCATGTCAAGGTTTCCATGATGTCTGCCCTCTGTTTTAGCTGTGACTATATATATATATATATATATATATATATATATATATATATATATATATATATATATATTGCTCTTTTAAAGATGTGTTTTTTTCTATAACTACCTACTTAGGGAACAGGAACTGTAAAAATATGTGCAACGTATATGTAATTGTCTGTTTTGTTTCCAAGCAATATCAGATTTTACAGTGTGTTCTGCTTTCGAGTAGATGAGGTGAAGAAAGTACTTGCGCCTATGATGCTATTTCACAATTTACTTTTAATTACATCCACGCCTGTAAAAGAATAATGAGGTAATTCTGTAAAAGTCACAGTTTTTCCTTCTGTCTTACAAAGGAGTTATTGCTGTTACCAAGCCAACAATCTCCTCACAGATGTACTAAAGAGAAACATTTGCTTGCATAAACATAAAAAGAACAAAAACTCCACAGCTTCTGTTATGTGTTTGTTGAAACTTTTGCTTACAAAATACACCAACATAGGCTCAAACATAACTGGCATAAAATATTATCCTCATGATAAATTCCCCCCTATGCCAAAGACAACATCTAGTGTTTAGCGAAGCGAGCCTCCGATGCTTCATCTGAAGTCGCTTCCTTCAAAACTTCTGAATAATACTGTACGGAGATCCGTCAACACTAACAGCATCACAGCATTTGCAGGGGTGGTCCAGGGATAATGGTTTTTAGGTCCTGCATAGATTCATTTTCTTTGATGTGGCAAGTTTCAAAATAGTATACTTTTTATCCTTTGGATAGCTCTGTCTAACCATAGGCAATTAAGGATAAATTTAATAATTTGTACACACCTAGTATCCCAGTTAGGGTACGGCTACACAGAGTTTTTGGATTAGGTTTTGAGACAGATCTGCCTATAAGATTTTCAGTCAAAGCTAGAAGTGGATCCACCAGGAAAGAGAAACTTAGGTCCTTCCTTTATATTTCCAATTCCTTTCGAATCCACTTCTAACATTGACAAAAAATTCAGCAAACAGATCTGCCTCAAAATCTTGTCTAAAAAAACTTTGGCCATACACTTATTAGGAAATAATTGTGGTAGAACACTGATTTTCACAAATTCTCATTTGTTCTGAGTTCTAGGGGTGATATAGAATGTCTTCATTGTTGTGGAGTCTCTTCTAAAATCTTTAGGATGCTCCTTGACATACGTAGATCACTGTGAAACAGTGCCCCAGGCCATTTGCCCAAGGCACAGTGCTAACAGACTGTTTTCACACTTGTGTAGCTGAGTTGATGTGAGAGATTTCTCTATTTAAAGGGGTTCTCCGAGTTAAATTTATTGATGACTTATCCTCAGGATAGGTCATCAATATCAGATTAGCGGGGGTCCGACACCCAGCACCCCCGTCGATCAGCTGTTTGAAGAGGAGGCGCGCGCCGTACCAGTGCTGCCTCCTCTTCACTGTTTACATGCTGGCCGTAACGAGGGAAGTGGTGAATAGGTGTAATTACACCTAACCGCCCCATTCATTTCAATGGGAAGGATCGCTCCCATACAAGTCTATGGGAGGATAGGTCATCAATAAATTTAATTTGGAGAACCACTTTAAGGGTTAATATAATTCTGATGTATGCAGCTGTAAATTATTCAAGGACTATTGTCTTCAAAAGGAACATATAATAAATCTGAAGAATTGCACATAAAAAAACCCAGCCCCTTGTATCAGTAAAGTATTAAATAACACACTTCAGCAAGCTAGATCCTTGTCTGATGATTATTTTATTCCTCCTGAAATCTTGACTAGTTTCACCCAGTGCATAAATATCATCACCCATTAAGTGACACAGCAGGAGCTCTCAGCCTATATAAGAGGGCTAATGCATTGCCTCATCAATCAGAAATGACAATGTAAATAAAAACACACAAAGGGTTTGGAAGACACTCCCTGATATCTAAATCATGCTGGAGACATACAGATGTAGCAGTGTTGCATTTGGCACAAATTACTGGTAGCCTGTGTTATAAAAATAAAAAAATAAATAAAAAATATTTATATATACATACTGGTTTTTGACTCCTCGATTAGAGGAGGGGATGTCGATAAAATGCTGAAACAAAAAGAATCTCGTTGGATCTATCATTTAAAGACATTATCACCTCATGGCCTTAATGAGGCTATTGAATTTGCGTGCTTCATTTAACTATAGAATTACAAATATGGTCCTTCCAGTCTTTCTTATATTTATTACAGAGTGAGAGGGTGATTGACTGATTATTATAATGCAAGTGTGCTATGAAAAGCGAGGCTGGCCACCTCGGTTTTTCACCCTCCTTTATTGGTATAATTTATTTTGTTTAACTGTCATTATACTTACCCTGATGATATCCACTAGCCTGCTTTAACTAGGTGACATTGTTAATATCAATTGATATACCTGTGGCTTTAGCTGTCATACATGTGGGAAACAAGATGGCGCAGGTTTGTTTATGGTTGCTAGGTGGCGGAGGGAGTCATGTGATTGGGAAGGTTGCGGTCACGTGGCCTCCCGCTCCTGTGTAGTGACATGGCAGGAGTTGGCGGCACTTTAGTCTGACGGCAAGACGCAGTGAGCTGTCACTACCCGGATAAAGGGTGGTTTGGATTTCCTCTGTTGCCGCCCATCCATCCACGCCGAGCACGCCATCGCGCACATGATAATTGCGCCGACCTTGCGCTCCACATGGCGCTGTCGACATAGCTGAATCGATACGCAAGTATAGGCAGTAGTTTGTACTGACTGCCCATTATCTATATGTGCATTAATTAGCTGCTTACTGGATTGCCAGTCTGTTTATATGAAGTGTCATTAAAGGGGTTATCCCACGAATAATGTAAAAAATGAAAATCAGACATCATATAGTACATGACAGCCTCTTTCTAACAAAGCTAGAACCAGCCCTGTACCTCACATGGGTCCAGAGATCTCCCCATTCATTGCTCTGATAGATTTATATCAAGCTGACAGCTCAAGGGGAGTGTCTTTTCTGCTGCAGCTCAGGAGGCGTGTCTTATCTCCTCCTATCACAGCTCAGGAGGCAGTTGAAAGATGAAACTGAGCATGTACGGCCTTCTCAGTGAGCAGGTCAAAGAAATAAGAAATTAAGTGGCGCAATACAGATACATTTTATTGAATAACTCAGTAGCTATACAGAATTTTTAATTACATGCAATTACAAAAGTATTCAGATCCAGGTGCTGGTTTGAAAACTGTAGAATATTTTCCGTGGGACAACCCCTTTAATGCCAATGTGGTAGTACTATTTTGGGTGACACCGCCATATACATAGGGCTGAAGGAGGTCATATATGTCCTGATTTCAGGTTAAGCGGAAACTGAAATAAGTCACCATTGTTATGTGACTATTGTTTAGACTTCCACTAGCCCTTGGTTGTATATTAAAGTCAGTAGGCTGTGGTTAATGGATGGATATATAGGGTGCCGTTGGTATCACACCACCTCTTATCATGATTGGACTATAGTTTTAACATCATTCTGCATTATATCCTTATTGAAAATTTCTCTGGTCATATTATTGAGATTTATAGAGTTGTGGTCCCCTGAGGAGCTACTATATATAAGCGAAACGCGTAGGGACATTAGGGACGTTTTCCCTGGTATTGTCCAGGTATATTGAGGACTATAGGATTATCATTCTTATAAGTTACTACTGGGACCAGATGGGACATTAGGGACGTTTTTCCTGGGATTGTCCAGGTATATTGAGGACTATAGGATTATCATTCTTATAACTTACTACTGGGACCAGATTGATTTATAACGATTTTATTATTTTCATTGTATTTTCTCATCACTGGTGGGTGATTGTAGGTTGTGGTGGTGGTTTTTTCTGTATCAGGGCCCATTAAAGGGACAGCAGGAGGTTCCTGATACGGGATCGCCCCTGTCGGGGCGGCCATTCCGTTCTAGGCAGGGTATCCAGATAGGGTATGGTCAGGAACAGTATTTTCTTTTTATCAACTAACATCTATAACCCTAATTATACAATAAGATATCCCTGCTTATCACGGATAGGGTATCCCATGGCTACATATTTTCCTCTATAAGTGTATTTATACCAATGAATTATTTATTTTTAATAGATCAATAATAAAGGCTATGTTTTAGGTGATACTTTTTCTGTTTAGTAGTGAGAAGGACAGAGTGGTGACACTGAAATTAAGGGAATTCGGGAAAGTGAGTATAGATTTTATATATATATATATATATATATATATATATATATATATATATATATAAACAGCAGCACTATCAGTGAAGAAGGTGGGTGCAAAAATCCTCCAGCCCGTAGGAACTTGGGCCCATAACATGCAAAAGGTCAATAGAATGAGGCAGCACTCCAGTAGTCAAAGTGAAGGACCACCCTTTATTGTCCCCGTTTCGGCCTTCTCACTGAGGCCTTTCTCAAGCATGAGAAAGGCCTCAGTGAGCAGGCCGAAACGTTGCATGCTGGGACAATAAAGCATGGTCCCAGCATGCAACTGGAGTGCTGCTTTATTCTAATGACCATATATATATTATACTAATAGAATTCTTGCCAGATTACTAATAGCAAAGAACTGGAAATTAGAGATGGCCCCTACCATTCCTCAATGGATCATGAAAGTGAATGATGTTGCGCGGCTAGAAGATCTCGCCCACTGGGAGCTTCGTAATAGAACCAAATACGTAAAGATCTGGTCCCCTTGGATTCAAAAATCATGATCAGTGGGCACTCCTTTCAATAAGTCACCTCTTATTTGACACTCAAAGATTTACCATTACTTAGCACTCCTCAACATTCAACATAGTGTTTTTATAACATTTTACCTGCTTCTTTCCCTCAAAGGAGTATCTTACCTTCGCCTCTTCCATGTCCTTTATCGAACGGGCCGGTGGATGGACAGTCATAAGGACTGTTATAAGGTCAATTATCATCGTATTCTCTTTATTTTCTTTCCTCTCTTCTCTTTCTTCCCTTTCTTTCTTTTTCCTTTACCTCCAAAGCATAGTGTCAACTACCAATAATCAATGCACTCCCCATCCCCCCCTCTCCCTTATATTTTCCTCCCCCTCCCCCTTATCACCTTTCCCTTCCATTTCCCCCCCTCCTCCCCTTCCTTTCCTATTATAATCTCCCGAGCTTCCCTAAGCCTCTCCTTTATTATCTTCCTTTCCCTCTCCTTATTCCTTGTACCCCTCCTTATAGTTCTTGGCTGAGTTCAATTTGTTACCTGTGTTTGATGGCATTTAATTGATATGTATAGAGTAACCTGCAACTCACCTTTAGGATGCTGACTCCAGTCCTTGAATTCTGATAATATGCCTTTTGATAGGTCGCAGCTAAGTGTATGTTCTATGCACTTTCTTTTCTCGCACTACGACTACCGGAGCTGTTTATTGTTACTCTATTTCTGTGCATGATAATTTTCATAACGACTTATGTTGTAATCCCCTTTTGCAAAAATTTAATAAAAAGAATTATAAAAGAAAGAATCCTTGCCTTTAAAATAAATTATATTAATTTGGATGATTGTTTTTTAATTAAGTGCTGAGTTTGTGAGAACGCACTACAGGTATCTATAATATGACCACAATGGCTCTCTCATGGCTCACCTGAAATGAACTTACATGATCATAGGGTTCTAAAGGTCACAGCCTAAAATCTCAGTACATTCTGTGCAATTCGGTAAACTTTTTACTTTTCATTCTTTTATAATTGGAAAGAATTATTTTTCCCAATTCTGCATGAAAATGCAAAGCATGAACCCTTTTGGTTGACAATGTTCTCCAATGTGAGGCATGCATCACATAACAACAGTTAAATTGTTATGGGTATGAGGAGTATGGACATAAGGTGATGGCTGCCTCTGGTCAGTCTTTGGTAGTGAAACTTTTTTTTTTGGTCCAAAGGTCACTTTACCAGACTGAATCAATTCCAAAGGCTACAATGAAACCACCTGAGACATTTATGGCATATAGAAAATGTATGCCTTAATTGTCAGATACATACCATTTCCACTTCTAGGACTCCCACCAATCAGAAAATTAGGCTTACCCTTCTCACTTTCCTTCTTCTAACATATGCACTCCGGTAAGAAACATACCAGACATGCATGTGGCTCTCTCCATTATAATTTATGTGAGTAACTGGACTCACTACTCCCATAAAACTACATGGAAGAGAAATACATACAAGTGTAGTGCTCTGGAGCAGGGGTACTTTGAAGTCTGAACATTTTTGGATGTTTGCCTGTTTCCCCTACGCAAAGTCATGAACTCCTTACTTTATTTCATTTTAAAGGGTTAACTTGCACTAACATACTGTTTAATAATGTGTAACTGCATTTTATATGCTTGTGATACATATCCTGTCCATTTTCAATGTATTTGCACAGCACCATAGAAAGGGTTAATGAACACTGAGAAACTTTAGGGACTTTCTAGCTAACAATGGGCAGCTGGTGATTTTCCATAGGTTTAAAGAAGAGCAAATTTTGGAGGGAAAAACCCAGACTTGTTTACCACCAAAACCAGACAAACTGACCTTTTAAATGTCTGGTTTAGCTATGTTATTATGTATGAAGACTTGTTCATGTATGGAAAAATTGTTATGTCAATGCCATTGAGTATCATTGAAACTCTACTCCATCCCTCCCACTAGAAATATCTAGCTTACCTTCAAACTGTATATAAGGAGTGCAGTGCCCGTAGTGTTCTGCAGTTAGGGAACAGTGCTTATAAGACTACTTTAGTGACCAAAAGAAGACGCTGAGATGGGGATACTAATAGACTCTGGGCCACCAGCCTTAGGCCAGGTTACCAGCCTTCTGAGAGTGACAGAGAGAGAGAGAGAGAGGCAGCTATCTCAGGCTTTTCCTCATCATTAAACCCTTCTTCTGCCAGGAAGTAGAATGGAGAGGCCAACCTAATGCCTCGCCTGTATTGTCTTGCACCTGAATTCCTCCAGTAAAGAAGCACACTGGTTTAAGTGCAGACCCTCACTCTTTTCCTATGACTTATTTGCCATTGGGGTGCACCACTCCTTACCATCTATTTCAGAGAGCAGCAACACATGGTGACACCTCCAAGGTGTCCGGGGATCCAGCATATCGTTGGGGCCACACCAAACCCGGCCTTTACATGCATGGCGATCTCTCATCTTATCTTTTCCTTTCTGGAACCCCTCATTCTGTAGATAAATGAGGATCCTAGAGATGGCAATTAAGTGTACCTTTAGTACTTACCACTCTCTGCTTCTGCAGGACCCCCAATTCTTCTCTCTCACACAGAAATGCAGGAGAGCAACTAACAGACATAGACAAGCATCAAATAAATAGACCTTAGTAGCAAGTCATTAGCTCCAAAAGCATTTCCAAATCGGATTTTTCTCCTAAACCTTTGGAGATAGTATAGTTTCAGAGACTGAGCCCACCAGAGGATCCTCTTGTACTCAGACCAGTACACCCCTGAATAAACAGATCACATATAACAAAGTAAATGGACATACAAGTACCGGGGTACATCTGTCACTGATGTTCATGTAAGGCCCCTTTCACAGTAGCGGCAGCACGGATCCGGCAGGGGAAGGGTGCCGCCGGATCCGTGCTGCCACAGGGACATATGTGGGGCTGGAACCGCGCTCCGGTCCCAAACATGTCACACAGTACAGACACACACACATATACACATACTTACATGCTCCCGGCAGGTCTCCACAGCGCAGGAGGAGCAGGACGGCGCGCACATAGGACGATTCCCCACAGCACTCTCTTCTGGGCGCCGGGTGGAATCGTTCTATGTGTGCGCCGTCCTGCTCCTCCTGCGCTGTGGAGACCTGCCGGGAGCATGTAAGTATGTATGTGTATTTGTATGTGTATATGTCTGTGTATGTTTATGTGTATGTATGTACAGTACAGACCAAAAGTTTGGACACACCTTCTCATTCAAAGAGTTTTCTGTATTTTCTTGACTATAAAAATGGTAGATTCACACTGAAGGCATCAAAACTATGAATTAACACATGTGGAATTATATACTTAACAAAAAAGTGTGAAACAACTGAAAATATGTCTTATATTCTAGGTTCTTCAAAGTAGCCACCTTTTGCTTTGATTACTGCTTTGCACACTCTTGGCATTCTGTTGATGAGCTTCAAGAGGTAGTCCCCTGAAATGGCTTTTTACTTCACAGGTGTGCCCTGTCAGGTTTAATAAGTGGGATTTCTTGCCTTATAAATGGGGTTGGGACCATGAGTTGTGTTGGGCAGAAGTCAGGTGGATACACAGCTGATAGTCATACTGAATAGACTGTTAGAATTTGTATTATGGCAAGAAAAAAGCAGCTAAGTAAAGAAAAACGAGTGGCCATCATTACTTTAAGAAATGAAGGTCAATCAGTCCGAAAAATTGGGAAAACTTTGAAAGTGTCCCCAAGTGCAGTCGCAAAAACCATCAAACGCTACAAAGAAACTGGCTCACATGAGGACCGCCCCAGGAAAGGAAGACCAAGAGTCACCTCTGCTGCGGAGGATAAGTTCATCCGAGTCACCAGCCTCAGAAATGGCAGGTTAACAGCAGCTCAGATTAGAGACCAGGTCAATGCCACACAGAGTGCTAGCAGCAGACACATCTCTACAACAACTGGTGTGCAGCAGACCTTCATGGTAAAATAGCTGCTAGGAAACCACTGCTAAGGACAGGCAACAAGCAGAAGAGACTTGTTAGGGCTAAAGAACACAAGGAATGGACATTAGACCAGTGGAAATCTGTGCTTTGGTCTGATGAGTCCAAATTTGAGATCTTTGGTTCCAACCACCGTGTCTTTGTGCGACTCAGAAAAGGTGAACGGATGGACTCTACATGCCTGGTTCCCACCGTGAAGCATGGAGGAGGAGGTGTGATGGTGTGGGGGTGCTTTGCTGGTGACACTGTTGGGGATTTATTCAAAATTGAAGGCATACTGAACCAGCATGGCTACCACAGCATCTTGCAGCGGCATGCTATTCCATCCGATTTGCGTTTAGTTGGACCATCCTTTATTTATCAACAGGACAATGACCCCAAACACACCTCCAGGTTGTGTAAGGGCTATTTGACCAAAAAGGAGAGTGATGGGGTGCTACGCCAGATGACCTGGCCTCCACAGGCACCAGACCTGAACCCAATCGAGATGGTTTGGGGTGAGCAGGACCGCAGAGTGAAGGCAAAAGGGCTAACAAGTGCTAAGCATCTCAGGGAACTCCTTCAAGACTGTTGGAATACCATTTCAGGTGACTACCTCTTGAAGCTTATGCCAAGAGTGTGCAAAGCAGTAATCAAAGCAAAAGGTGGCTACTTTGAAGAACCTAGAATATAAGACATATTTTCAGTTGTTTCACACTTTTTTGTTAAGTATACAATTCCACATGTGTTAATTCATAGTTTTGATGCCTTCAGTGTGAATCCACAATTTTCATAGTCATGAAAATACAGAAAACTCTTTGAATGAGAAGGTGTGTCCAAACTTTTGGTCTGTACTGTATGTATGTATGTGTGTGTGCAGGTGACGGATCCGTCATGAACTCCATTGAAAGTCAATGGAGGACGGATCCGTTCACCATTGTGTCACACCAAACGGATCCGTCCCCATTGACTTTCATTGGGGGTCATGACGGATCCGTCTTGGTGCGGATGCCTGGACTGGAGAGCAAAAGGAATGCTTTTAGGAGCATTCCATTGTCTTCAGTTTAATTTTGTCCTCATTGACAATGAATGGGGACAAAACTGAAGCGTTTTATTCCGGTTTTGAGCCCCTATGACAGAACTCAATACCGGAATTATAAAACGCTAGTGTGAAAGTAGCCTAAGACACAACACAATTGTCAATGATAGAACATAGCTATCAGGTGGCTACCATGGCAATACAGGCCCAACAAGCACAATGGGTGAACTAACAAAAAATGTGTTTATCAAGAGTAAACTGTACAGTGACCCCTCAAGATACAATGGCCTCAAGATACAATATTTTCAACGTATAATGGTATTTTCTGACCCATCGTAAGTTGAAACTAGACTCAACATACAATGCCTCAGACTCATATCTAGAGATGAGCGAGTAGTGAAATATTCGAAAGTTCGAAATTCGATTCGAATAGACCGCGAAATTCGACTATTCGACCGAATATCGAATCCCATTAAAGTCTATGGGAAAAAAATGCTCGCCACTTGTAAATCTCAATTCGACCACTTGGAGGTCACCAAGTCCACCCTGAAACCTCAGAAAAGGATGCCAACACTGCTGGAATGCAACTGGGACAGCAGGGGAAGCATGTCTGGGTGCATATAACGCGCCCAAGTCGCACTATTACGCCACTATCACAGCCTCTCAACAATACACTCCAAAGACAATCTAACCTCTCTGTAAAGTGAGACCATACAAGGAAACCTTCTTTCCTCTACATTGCCATGGACCCCAAGCCAAACTAGACAAAAAAGAAGATGAAATTCTGCACCCCTTAAAATCACGTTGCCTATGACAACCACAGATGGCATAGGCAAGGGGGAAAGCAAATAGACCCCACCCCTAATTGTCATTGTGTGTGTGTGTGAGATGTGGTCAGACATGTCTTCTTTAAAATGTAAAAACAACTCAAAGACATGCAGAAGCCTTAAAATGCCTAAATTGTTGGCGCTAGAGATGTCAGTGACCCGACCTGGCCCAGTGTCATGTCTAGCAGGTAAAGCAGTGGGGATGTTGAGGGATGCGTAGGACCGCAAAAGGCAGGAAGAGGCAGTGGGCTGGCCAGAGGCTCATGGAAAATTTTGTGGAGGCCCAAGAGGTGAGACGTCTTAAAAATTGTCTGGAGGCTAAAGAGGTGAGACCTCTTAAAAATTATGTGGAGGCCCAAGAGCTGAGACCTCTTAAAAATTATGTGGAGGCCCAAGAGGTGAGATCTCTTAAAAATTATGTGGAGGCCCAAGAGGTGAGACCTCTTAAACATTTTGTGGAGGCCCAAGAGGTGAGACCTCTTAAAAATTATGTGGAGGCCCAAGAGGTGAGACCCGTTAAAAATTGTGTGGAGGCTAAAGAGGTGAGACCTCTTAAAAATTGTTTGTAGGCCCAAGAGGTGAGACCTCTTAAAAATTATGTGGAGGCCCAAGAGGTGAGACCTCTTAAAAATTATGTGGAGGCCAAAGAGGTGAGACCTGTTAAAAATTGTGTGGAGGCTAAAGAGGTGAGACCTGTTAAAAATTTTGTGGAGGCCCAAGAGGTGAGACCTTGATAAAATTTTGTGGAGGCCCAAGAGGTGAGACCTCTTAAACATTTTGTGGAGGCCCAAGAGGTGAGACCTGTTAAATTTTGTGGATGCCCAAGAGGTGAGACCTTGATAAAATTATGTGGAGGCCAAAGAGGTGAGACCTGTTAAAAATTTTGTGGAGGCCCAAGAGGTGAGACCTTGATAAATTTATGTGGAGGCCCAAGAGGTGAGACCTGTTAAAAATTTTGTGGAGGCCCAAGAGGTGAGACCTTGATAAAATTTTGTGGAGGCCCAAGAGGTGAGACCTCTTAAACATTTTGTGGAGGCCCAAGAGGTGAGACCTGTTAAAATTTTGTGGATGCCCAAGAGGTGAGACCTTGATAAAATTATGTGGAGGCCCAAGAGGTGAGACCTGTTAAAAATTTTGTGGATGCCCAAGAGGTGAGACCTTGATAAAATTATGTGGAGGCCCAAGAGGTGAGACCTGTTAAAAATTTTGTGGATGCCCAAGAGGTGAGACCTTGATAAAATTTTGTGGAGGCCCAAGAGGTGAGACCTATTAAACATTTTGTGGAGGCCCAAGAGGTGAGACCTGTTAAAAATTTTGTGGATGCCCAAGAGGTGAGACCTTGATAAAATTATGTGGAGGCCCAAGAGGTGAGACCTGTTAAAAATTTTGTGGATGCCCAAGAGGTGAGACCTTGATAAATTTATGTGGAGGCCCAAGAGGTGAGACCTGTTAAAAATTTTGTGGAGGCCCAAGAGGTGAGACCTTGATAAAATTTTGTGGAGGCCCAAGAGGTGAGACCTCTTAAACATTTTGTGGAGGCCCAAGAGGTGAGACCTGTTAAAAATTTTGTGGATGCCCAAGAGGTGAGACCTTGATAAAATTATGTGGAGGCCCAAGAGGTGAGACCTGTTAAAAATTTTGTGGATGCCCAAGAGGTGAGACCTTGATAAATTTATGTGGAGGCCCAAGAGGTGAGACCTGTTAAAAATTTTGTGGAGGCCCAAGAGGTGAGACCTTGATAAAATTTTGTGGAGGCCCAAGAGCTGAGACCTCTTAAAAATTATGTGGAGGCCCAAGAGGTGAGACCTCTTAAAAATGATGTGGAGGCCCAAGAGGTGAGACCTCTTAAAAATTATGTGGAGGCCCAAGAGGTGAGACCTCTTAAAAATTATGTGGAGGCCCAAGAGGTGAGACCTCTTAAACATTTTGTGGAGGCCCAAGAGGTGAGACCTCTTAAAAATTATGTGGAGGCCCAAGAGGTGAGACCTCTTAAAAATTATGTGGAGGCCCAAGAGCTGAGACCTCTTAAACATTTTGTGGAGGCCCAAGAGGTGAGACCTCTTAAACATTTTGTGGAGGCCCAAGAGGTGAGACCTCTTAAAAATTATGTGGAGGCCCAAGAGGTGAGACCTCTTAAAAATTTTGTGGAGGCCCAAGAGGTGAGACCTGTTAAAAATTTTGTGGATGCCCAAGAGGTGAGACCTTGATAAATTTATGTGGAGGCCCAAGAGGTGAGACCTGTTAAAAATTTTGTGGAGGCCCAAGAGGTGAGACCTTGATAAAATTTGTGGAGGCCCAAGAGCTGAGACCTCTTAAAAATTATGTGGAGGCCCAAGAGGTGAGACCTCTTAAAAATTATGTGGAGGCCCAAGAGGTGAGACCTCTTAAAAATTATGTGGAGGCCCAAGAGGTGAGACCTCTTAAAAAATTATGTGGAGGCCCAAGAGGTGAGACCTCTTAAACATTTTGTGGCAGGCCCAAGAGGTGAGACCTCTTAAAAATTATGTGGAGGCCCAAGAGGTGAGACCTCTTAAAAATTATGTGGAGGCCAAAGAGGTGAGACCTCTTAAAAATTGTGTGGAGGCTAAAGAGGTGAGACCTGTTAAAAATTTTGTGGAGGCCCAAGAGGTGAGACCTTGATAAAATTTTGTGGAGGCCCAAGAGGTGAGACTTCTTAAACATTTTGTGGAGGCCCAAGAGGTGAGACCTGTTAAAAATTTTGTGGATGCCCAAGAGGTGAGACCTTGATAAAATTATGTGGAGGCCCAAGAGGTGAGACCTGTTAAAAATTTTGTGGATGCCCAAGAGGTGAGACCTTGATAAATTTATGTGGAGGCCCAAGAGGTGAGACCTGTTAAAAATTTTGTGGAGGCCCAAGAGGTGAGACCTTGATAAAATTTTGTGGAGGCCCAAGAGCTGAGACCTCTTAAAAATTATGTGGAGGCCCAAGAGGTGAGACCTCTTAAAAATTATGTGGAGGCCCAAGAGGTGAGACCTCTTAAAAATTATGTGGAGGCCCAAGAGGTGAGACCTCTTAAAAATTATGTGGAGGCCCAAGAGGTGAGACCTCTTAAACATTTTGTGGAGGCCCAAGAGGTGAGACCTCTTAAAATTATGTGGAGGCCCAAGAGGTGAGACCTCTTAAAAATTATGTGGAGGCCAAGAGCTGAGACCTCTTAAACATTTTGTGGAGGCCCAAGAGGTGAGACCTCTTAAACATTTTGTGGAGGCCCAAGAGGTGAGACCTGTTAAAAATTTTGTGGATGCCCAAGAGGTGAGACCTTGATAAATTTATGTGGAGGCCCAAGAGGTGAGACTGTTAAAAATTTTGTGGAGGCCCAAGAGGTGAGACCTTGATAAAATTTTGTGGAGGCCCAAGAGCTGAGACCTCTTAAAAATTATGTGGAGGCCCAAGAGGTGAGACCTCTTAAAAATGATGTGGAGGCCCAAGAGGTGAGACCTCTTAAAAATTATGTGGAGGCCCAAGAGGTGAGACCTCTTAAACATTTTGTGGAGGCCAAGAGGTGAGACTGTTAAAAATTTTGTGGATGCCCAAGAGGTGAGACCTTGATAAATTATGTGGAGGCCAAGAGGTGAGACCTGTTAAAAATTTGTGGATGCCCAAGAGGTGAGGACCTTGATAAAATTATGTGGAGGCCCAAGAGGTGAGACCTGTTAAAAATTTTGTGGATGCCCAAGAGGTGAGACCTTGATAAAATTTTGTGGAGGCCCAAGAGGTGAGACCTCTTAAACATTTTGTGGAGGCCCAAGAGGTGAGACCTGTTAAAATTTTGTGGATGCCCAAGAGGTGAGACCTTGATAAAATTATGTGGAGGCCCAAGAGGTGAGACCTGTTAAAAATTTTGTGGATGCCCAAGAGTGAGACCTTGGATAAATTTATGTGGAGGCCCAAGAGGTGATACCTGTTAAAAATTTTGTGGAGGCCCAAGAGGTGAGACCTTGATAAAATTTTGTGGAGGCCCAAGAGGTGAGACCTCTTAAACATTTTGTGGAGGCCCAAGAGGTGAGACCTGTTAAAAATTTTGTGGAGCCCAAGAGGTGAGACCTCTATAAAAATTATGTGGAGGCCCAAGAGGTGAGACCTGTTAAAAATTTTGTGGAGCCCAAGAGGTGAGACCTTGATAAATTTATGTGGAGGCCCAAGAGGTGAGACCTTAAAAATTTTGTGGGAGGCCCAAGAGGTGAGACCTCTTAAAATTTTGTGGAGGCCCAAGAGGTGAGACCTCTTAAAGATTTTTGAGGCCCAAGAGGTGAGACCTCTTAAAAATTTGTGGAGGCCCAAGAGGTGAGACCTCTTAAAATTATGTGGAGCCCAAGAGGTGAGACCTCTTAAAAATTTTGTGGAGGCCCAAGAGGTGAGACCTCTTAAAAATTTATGTGGAGGCCCAAGAGGTGAGACCTGTTAAAAATTTTGTGGAGGCCCAAGAGGTGAGACCTTTAAAAATTTGTGTGAGGCCCAAGAGGTGAGACCTCTTAAAATTGTTGTGGAGGCCCAAAGAGGTGAGACCTTGATAAAATTTTGTGGAGGCCCAAGAGGTGAGACCTCTAAACATTTTGTGGAGGCCCAAGAGGTGAGACCTGTTAAAAATTTTGTGGAGGCCAAGAGGTGAGACCTCTTTAAAATTATGTGGAGGCCACAGAGGTGAGACCTCTTAAAAATTTTGTGGAGGCCCAAGAGGTGAGACCTCTTAAAAATTATGTGGAGGCCCAAGAGGTGAGACCTCTTAAAATTTTGTGAGGCCCAAGAGGTGAGACCTCTTAAAATTATGTGGAGGCCCAAGAGGTGAGACCTCTTAAACATTTGTGGAGGCCCAAGAGGTGGAGACCTCTTTAAAAAATTATGTGGAGGCCCAAGAGGTGAGACCTCTTAAAAATTATGTGTGAGGCCCAAGAGGTGAGACCTCTTAAAAATTTGTGGGGCCCAAGAGGTGAGACCTCTTAAACATTTTGTGGAGGCCCAAGAGGTGAGACCTGTTTAAAAATTTTGTGGAGGCCCAAGAGGTGAGACCTCTTAAACATTTTGTGGAGGCCCAAGAGCTGAGACCTCTTAAAAATTATGTGGAGGCCCAAGAGGTGAGACCTCTTAAAAATTATGTGGAGGCCCAAGAGGTGAGACCTCTTTAAAATTTTGTGGAGGCCCAAGAGGTGAGACCTCTTAAAAATTATTGTGGAGGCCCAAGAGGTGAGACCTCTTAAAAATTATGTGGAGCCCAAGAGGTGAGACCTCTTAAAATTTTGTGGAGGCCCAAGAGGTGAGACCTCTTAAAATTTTGTGGAGGCCCAAGAGGTGAGACCTCTTAAAATTATGTGGAGGCCCAAGAGGTGAGACCTCTTAAAAATTTTGTGGAGGCCCAAGAGGTGAGACCTCTTAAAAATTTGTGGAGCCCAAGAGGTGAGACCTTGAAAATTTATGTGGAGGCCCAAGAGTGAGACCTGTTAAAAATTTTGTGGAGCCCAAGAGGTGAGACCTCTTAAAAATTTTGTGGAGGCCCAAGAGGTGAGACCTCTTAAAAATTATGTGGAGGCCCAAGAGGTGAGACCTCTTAAAAATTATGTGGAGGCCCAAGAGGTGAGACCTCTTAAAAATTTTGTGGAGGCCCAAGAGGTGAGACCTCTTAAAAATTATGTGGAGGCCCAAGAGGTGAGACCTCTTAAACATTTTGTGGAGGCCCAAGAGGTGAGACCTCTTAAAAATTATGTGGAGGCCCAAGAGGTGAGACCTCTTAAAAATTATTGTGGAGGCCCAAAGAGGTGAGACCTCTTAAAAATTTGTGGAGGCCCAAGAGGTGAGACCTGTTAAAAATTTTGTGGAGGCCCAAGAGGTGAGACCTCTTAAAATTTTGTGGAGGCCCAAGAGGTGAGACCTCTTAAACATTTTGTGGAGGCCCAAGAGGTGAGACCTGTTAAAAATTTTGTGGAGGCCCAAGAGGTGAGACCTCTTAAAAATTATGTGGAGGCCCAAGAGGTGAGACCTCTTAAAAATTTTGTGGAGGCCCAAGAGGTGAGACCTCTTAAAAATTTGTGGAGGCCCAAGAGGTGAGACCTGTTAAAAATTTTTGTGGAGGCCCAAGAGGTGAGACCTCTTAAAAATTTTGTGGAGGCCCAAAGAGGTGAGACCTCTTAAAAATTATGTGGAGGCCCAAGAGGTGAGACCTCTTTAAAAATTATGTGGAGGCCCAAGAGGTGAGACCTCTTAAAAATTTATGTGGAGGCCCAAGAGGTGAGACCTCTTAAAAATTATGTGGAGGCCCAAGAGGTGAGACCTCTTAAAATTTTGTGGAGGCCCAAGAGGTGAGACCTCTTAAAAAATTATGTGGAGGCCCAAGAGGTGAGACCTCTTAAAAATTATTGTGGAGGCCCAAGAGGTGAGACCTCTTTAAACATTTTGTGGAGGCCCAAGAGGTGAGACCTCTTAAAAATTTTGTGGAGGCCCAAGAGGTGAGACCTCTTAAAAATTATGTGGAGGCCCAAGAGGTGAGACCTCTTAAAATTTTGTGGAGGCCCAAGAGGTGAGCCATAAATATATAAATTTTTCTTATTTACGGAGCAATTCTACGGCGGTTAAGGAGGAGGAGGAGGAGGTGGAGGAGGAAATGGCACTTCATACAGATGGCACTTCACTTTTGGCTGCTTTCCACTGTTGGAGAAGCAAAGTCCGGGTCAATCCACTTGCTGTTCATTTTGATTAGCGTCAGCCTGTCGGCACTGTCGGTTGACAGGCGGCTGCGCTTATCGGTTATAATGCCCCCGGCTGCGCTGAACACCCTTTTTGATAGCACGCTGGCGGCAGGGCAGGCAAGCACCTCCAAGGCGTACAGGGACAGTTCCAGCCACGTGTCCAACTTGGAGACCCAGTAAGTGTAGGACGCCGAGGGATCGGGGAGGACAGGGGTACGGTCTGCCAGGTACTCCCGCAACATCCGCCGATACTTGTCCCTCCTGCTGATAGCGGGCCCCGCAGTGATGGAAGTTGCACGAGGGGGTGCCATGAACGTGTCCCACACCTTGGAGAGTGTTCCCCTGGTGGCTGTGGGCCTGATGATGTTGTGGGACTCTGGGAGACCCTCTCCTCTCTGCCGCCAGCGATGGTGGGTGGGAAAATCTCCATCATGTTCTGCACGAGTTCCCTCTGGTATTCCAGCAATCGATTCGTCCTCTCCTCTACCGGAATAAAAGAGGAGACGTTATCTTTATACCGGGGGTCCAGGAGTGCGAAGACCCAGTACAGTTTGTTCTCCACTATCCGGACAACACGTGTGTCCCGGGAAAAGCAGCCCAGCATGAAGTCAGCCATGTGTGCCAGACTCTGAATAGGCATGACCTCACTGCCCCCACCAGAAGGATCACTTGCCATTTCCTCCTCTTCCTCTTCCGCCTCCTCTCCGCCCCATCCGCGCTGAACCAATGGGACGCACACAGCCTGACTGCTACCCTCGCCGCCAGCATCCTCCTCCTCTTCCACAGCCACCTCCACGTCGTCCTCCTCCTCCCTCCTCCTCCTGCAACTGCCACCGTGAAGCAGACAAAAGTGTGGTCTGACTGTGTAGCTCCGTTGCGTCTCCTCCTACCCCCGTCTCCTCTGCGTGCAATGCGTTCTCCCTTATTGCGATGAGCGATTCTTTAAGGACGCATAGGAGCGGGATGGTTACGCTCACTATAGCGTCCTCGCTGCTGACCTTCTTGGTGGACTCCTCAAAGATACGCAGTACATCGCATATGTCTGCCATCCATGGCCACTCGTGGTTGGCAAACTGAGGGAGCTGAGTTGGAGGCACGCGTGGATTCATAATCTGGTACTCCATCAATGCTCTCTGCTGCTCACACACCCTGGCCAACATGGAATAGGTGGAATTCCAGCGAGTCGGCAGGTCGCACAACAGCCGATGTTCAGGCAAATGGAGGCGTTGCTGGAGTTTTTTTAAGCTAGCAGCAGCTACAGTTGACTTCCGAAAGTGAGCGCACAAGCGCCGCACTTTCACCAGTAGCTCTGCCAGGTTGGGGTAAGTCTTTAGAAATTTTTGGACTACCAGATTAAAAACGTGGGCCAGGCATGGTACGTGATTGAGTTCGGCAAGCTCCAGAGCCGCCACCAGGTTACGGCCGTTATCGCACACGACCATGCCTGGTCCTAGCTGCAGCGGCGACAGCCACATCTCCGTCTGCTGCAATATGGCGTCCCTCACCTCTGGGGCGCTGTGCTTCCTGTCGCCCAAGCTGATGAGCTTAAGCACCGCCTGCTGACGTCTCCCCGCGCCAGTGCTGCAACGCTTCCAGCTAGCGGCTGAGGGCGATGTTAAGGCAGAGGAGGAGGAGGAGGAGGAGGAGGGTTTATCAGAACCCATGCTGGCAATCTTGGGCGGGGGTGGTAGGTAGGCCGTCTCTGTTTGCGACCCCGTCCCCGCTTCCACTACATTCACCCAGTGTGCCGTCAAAGAAATGTATCGTCCCTGGCCGCAAGCGCTTGTCCACGAGTCGGTGGTCAAGTGGACCTTTGCGCTGACTGCGTACCTCAGGGCCCGCCTGATGTTACGCGACACGTGCTGGTGCAGGGCGGGGACGGCACTCCGGGAAAAGTAGTGGCGGCTGGGGACGGAATAGCGAGGTGCGGCAGCCGCCATCAGGTCGCGGAAGGCCTGCGTCTCCACAAGCCTAAACGGCAACATCTCCAGGGCCAGCAGTTTGGAGATGTGGCAGTTTAAGGCTTGGGCTTGGGGGTGA
>ONZH01031319.1:0-104555 GCA_900303285.1 Rhinella marina
AAATCCATTTCACACAGCTGTGTAACCTTTCTGTGTGTCACAGTTCAGCACACTCGCTAATCCGTATCTCTCCAGGTGACACTTTCTGTACGTCACAGAATACAACCAAGTCATTTGCTACCATATATATATTGATCAGAAAATCTCTGTGCGACATTTGTTCTGGGTCGCAGTCTAAATAGCCACCTTAACAGGGTGTCAGTCAGTCTACGATAGTTTGCACGTCACGTTCCCAAAAACAAAAAAATATAAAAAAAAAATTATTTTTTTTCAGTTGTTTTAGCTCAGTGATACAAATCCATTTACACAGCTGCGTGTAACCTTTCTGTGTGTCACAGTTCAGCACACTCGCTCCAATCCGTATATTCTGTCCAGGTGACACTTTCTGTACGTCACACAATACAACCAAGTCATTTGCTACCAATATCATCTACGCTTGATCCAGAAAACTCTCTGTGCGACATTTGTCTGGGTCGCAGTCTAAATAGCCACCGTTAACAGGGTGTCAGTCAGTTCTACCATAGTTTCCTGCACGTCACGTTCCCAAAAAAACAAAAAATATAAAAAAAAAATATATATTTTTTCAGTTGTTTTAGCTCAGTGATACAAATCCATTTCACACAGCTGCGTGTAACCTTTCTGTGTGTCACAGTTCAGCACATTCCACGCTCCATCCGTATTTTCTGTCCAGGTGACACTTTCTGTACGTCACACAATACAACCAAGTCATTTGCTACCAATATCATCTACAGCTTGATCAGAAAATCTCTCTGTGTGCGACATTTGTCTGGGTCGCAGTCTAAATAGCCACCGTTAACAGGGTGTCAGTCAGTTCTCATAGTTTCCTGCACGTCACGTTCCCAAAAAAAAACAAAATATAAAAAAAAAAATATAAAAAAAATTTTTTTTCAGTTGTTTTAGCTCAGTGATACAAATCCATTTTACACAGCTGCGTGTAACCTTTCTGTGTGTCACAGTTCAGCACATTCGCTCCAATCCGTATATTTCTGTCCAGGTGACACTTTCTGTACGTCACTTAATACAACCAAGTCATTTGCTACCAATATATCTACCGCTTGATCCAGAAAAAACTCTCTGTGCGACATTTGTCTGGGTCGCAGTCTAAAATAGCCACCGTTAACAGGGTGTCAGTCAGTTCTACCATAGTTTCCTGCACGTCACGTTCCCAAAAAACACAAAAAAAAATATATAAAAAAAAAATTAAAAAAATTTTTTTCAGTTGTTTTAGCTCAGTGATACAAATCCATTTTACACAGCTGCGTGTAACCTTTCTGTGTGTCACAGTTCAGCACACTCGCTCCCATCGTATTACTGTCCAGGTGACACTTTTTACACTTAATTTCTACCAGACATTTAAGTTTTATTTTTTTTTTTAATCCATACACTTATATACAGAAAATGTTGAACCCCAGGGCTAAGGGTCGAGGGCGGGGTGGGCGTGGGCATTCAAATTACTGCAGGGGGCAGAGGCCGTGGTCCTGGGCAGGGTGAGACAGTACCCGCTGATGAGGGAGCAGGGGAACGCCGCAGCTACACTCCCTAGCTTCATGTCTCAACTTACAGGGACAACGTGGTAGAGGACTGTTGAAACCACAACAGTGGCGAACAGCTGATCTTGTGGATTGCGGACAATGCTTCAAGTAATTTGTCCACAGTCAGTCTTCCACGCAGTCCACCCACGTTACCCAAGGGAGCACTCCTATGGCTCCTCCACCTCAACCTCCTTCCCCCCAGTCTGCCCCCTCCCAGGAAAATTTGGAATGGTGATCCGGCATACTCTCAGGAACTGTTTTCTGGACCCTTCCAGAGTCACAAACCACTTCTCAGGTTGCTGCTGACCTCGTTCCCGATGCCCAAGTTTCCAACTGTCGCAGTCTGTGGGTGATGATGATGACAATGTTGAATTAGTGGAAGAAGTTTGTAAAGAGGTGTCGGACGATGAGGAGACACGGTTGTCAGACAGTGGTGAAGTTGTTGTTAGGGCAGGAAGTCCGAGGGGGGAGCAGACTGAGGAATCGGAGGATGACGAGGTGACTGACCCAAGCTGGGTTGATATGCCGAGTGAAGACAGTGCTTCTGAGGCGGAGGCGAGTGCTGCACCAGAACAGGTTGGAAGAGGCAGTGGTGTGGCCAGAGGGAGAAGCAGGGCCAGAGCTGGTGCATCAGCAGCAACTGTTTCACGTAGTGAAGCTCCCGTGGCGAGGCCTAGATGTTCGCAAAGTCTGGAGGTTCTTTAAAGAAAGTGAGGATGACCGACGGACTGTGGTGTGCAACCTGTGCCACACCAAGGATCAGCAGGGGTGCCACCACTACTAGCCTAACCACCACCAGCATGCGCAGGCATATGAGTGCTAAAACACCCCACTCAATGGAACCAAGGCCGTTCACCACCTCCTGCGGGTCACACACTGCTCCTTCCCTGTGTCACTCGCTGCCTCTGCTAGTCAACCCCTGCGTCACTCGCTGCCTCTGCTAGTCAACCCCCCCCAGGACCCCGGCACGAGCGCCTCCCGCCGGGAAAACCACACCTTCGCCTCCACGATCCTCCACAGTGTCCACCAATGTGTCCCAGCGCAGCGTTCAGCTGTCTTTACAGCAGACGCTGGAGCGCAAGAGGAAATACAGTTCCACCCACCCACATGCCCAAGCCCTCAACGTCCACATCTCCAAATTGCTTAGCCTGGAGATGCTGCCTATAGGCTGGTAGAGAGGACCGGCCTTTCGCAATCTCATGGCGGTGGCTGCCCCTCGGTATTCGTCCCCAGCCGCCACTATTTTTCCCGATGTGCCGTCCCAGCCCTACACCAGCACGTGTCACAGAACATCATCCGTGCCCTGACCAACGCTGTTTCTGAGAAGGTCCACCTAACCACGGACACGTGGACAAGTGCTGCCGGGCAGGGACACTATATCTCACTGACGGCACATTGGGTTAACTTGGTGGAGGCTGGGACCGAGAATGACCCTGGGGCCGCTCATGTACTGCCCACACCGAGGATTGCGGGGCCTACCTCGGTCACGGTCTCTCAGACGTACTATGCCTCCTCCTCCTCCGACCCCTCCTCCTCCTCCACCGAATTACCATCCGTGGGCACGGCGCCTTCAGTCGGTAGCTCTAGGCGCAGCAGCAGTGGCCATGGGTAAGCGCCAGCAGGCGGTGCTCAAACTGCTGAGCTTAGGTGCAAATGGCACACTGCCCAAGAGCTGTTACAGGGCATCACGGCGCAGACCGATGTGTGGCTGGCACCGCTGAACCTCAAGCCAAACATGGTTTTGTGTGACAACGGGCTTAACCTGGTGGCGGCTCTGCAACTCGGCAGACTGGAACACATGTGCCATGCCTGGCCCACGTGTTCAACCTAATTGTTCAATGGTTCTCAAGACATACCCCAATCTGTCTGATTTGCTCACCAAGGTGCGCCGCATCTGTGCGCATTTCCGCAAGTCGAGCACAGATGCTGCCACTCTCAGGGCAGCGCAGCACCGCCTACAACTGCCCGCTCACCGACTGTTGTGCGACGTGCCCACGAGATGGAATTCCACATTAAACATGTTATCCAGAGTTTACCAGCAGCGCAGAGCGATTGTAGACTGCCAGATGTCATCTTCCACCAGAACTGGTAGTCAGGTCTCTCAGATTCCTCAAGTCTACAATGAGGAGTGGACGTGGATGTCTGATATCTGCCAGGTGTTGAGCAACTTTGAGGAGTCAACACAGATGGTTAGCGGCGATGCCGCCATTATCAGCCTCACCATCCCACTGCTTTGCCTGTTGAAAAAAATCACTGCTCAGCATGAAGTCGGATGCTTTGCGCTTGTCACAAGAGACGGTGGAGGAAGATACGTCGCTTGATAGCCAGAGCACCCTCCGGTCTGTTTCTCAGCGCGTATCGGAGGAGGGGGATGAGGATGAGGAGGAAGAGGAGGAGAATGTCGGCGAGACAGTAGAGGGTACCAGTGCTCAGTCCTTAACTCTTGAGCGTGTATGGGCTGAAGAGGAGGACTTGGAGGAGGAGGAGGAGGAGGAGGAAATGGAGAGTCAGGTCAGTGAGGAGAGGGGGAATTCTTGCGTGTTGGGACTCTGGCGCACATGGCAGACTTCATGTTAGGCTGCCTATCCGTGACCCTCGCGTTAGAAGAATTTTTTCCAACACCGATTACTGGGTGTTCACTCTCCTGGACCCACGGTACAAGCAGAACCTTTCCACTCTCATCCCTGCAGAGGAAAGGAGTATGAGAGTGAATAGGTATCAACAGGCCCTGGTGCACAAGCTGAAACAATTCTTCCCATCTGACGCCGCTAGCGGCAGGAGGGCATGGTTCTGTGGGGCCAAGTAGCGGGGAGAGGGAGGCGAGCAGGCAGCTTGGTCCAGCACTGGCAGGGGAACGCTCTCCAAGGCCTTTGCCACTTTTATGTCACCCCAGCAAGACACTGTCACCTGTCCCCCAGTCTAGGCAGAGTAGGGGGGGAGCTGTACAGAAAGATGGTGAGGGAGTACCTAGCTGACCATACCAACGTCCGTAGCGATCACTCTGCTCCATACAACTACTGGGTTTCAAAGCTGGACACGTGGCCTGAACTGGCGCTGTATGCCTTGGAGGTGCTGGCCTGCCCTGCCGCTAGCGTGCTGTCAGAGCGGGTATTCAGTGCAGCTGGTGGGGTCATCACCGATAAGCGTACACACCTGTCAACTGACAGCGCTGACAGGCTGACGCTTATTAAAATTAACAAAGCCTGGATTTCACCGGAATTCAAATCTCCTCCGGGGGAAAGCAGCTAAAGATTTAAATAACTTATGTATCCGATTCCTCTTCTCTACTCCTCTTCTCTACTCCTCCTCCTCCTCCTCCATATCGTCTTTGCCTAACGCTGACCCAAAAAACGCCATTTTTTAGAGGTCCAACTGGCACTTTTAGCACAATTTTTCAGGAGGGCCCCCTACAGGCCCTCTCTTCAAACAATTTTTCAGGAGGGCCCCCTACAGGCCCTCTATTCAAACAATTTTTCCAGAGGTCACCTACAGGCCCTCTATTCAAACAATTTTTCCAGAGTTCCACCTACAGGCCCTCTCTTCAAACAATTTTTCAGGAGGGCCCCCTACAGGCCTCTATTCAAACAATTTTTCCGGAGGTCCACCTACAGGCCCTCTCTCCAATTCCAGTTCCAAGTTTTATTTGCGCATACTGCATACATTTTTATTTTTGGGATAGGTGTGAAAAATTAATATTACTGCGAATCTATATTGCCCAACATTGATACGGTAGCAAGTAGAAGACCAAAACACATGCTGCTCACAGGGTTCCGCAAATTCCTGGTCCGCCCGCAAATTCCTTGTCCACAATGTCAAGGAGGACGAGGTTCTGTGGATGAGCAACAAGTCCTTCTGTACTGAAATCGCCGACAAAGTCTCCATTAAGAACACGCAGACCATTGTGGAGAGAGCGGCACAGCTCGCATCAAGTGAGGAACCCCAACGCCAGACTGCGCAGAGAAGATAACGAATAAATATCTCTGTGGTTATTTTTGCTAATAAAAGTTAACTAAACCCCCCAAAAAATTCATCTGTTCCTGTGCCTGATCCACCCAAGTTGAATCTGTCCCATCATGAGAAATTCCCCCCAAGGAGTCCCCACTGTAACTTGCTTCCCATACAACTACCTCACCCCCCGACACCTGTGTCTCGCCATTGGTCCACCACCTCCTCAGACAACACTGGTAAATCCCCACTGTCAGCACACGGAAACAGCAAGAGGTCTTGCGAATTGGGGCAGAGAATGTTCTGGGCTAGCACATCAGAGAAGGGGTGACTATGGGGTTCCAGGGAGTACGTGACCACATGCAATCTCCAGCTAAAAAGTCATGCCACACTTGATCAATCTCATAATTTACGACTGTACCGGTTGATGCTAAATTTTTATGTTGGGGTCCTGTGTCGTCATTCTAACTCCATCCGGCTGTTGTCACCACCACACACGCTATCCCAGGGGGCACTCCTCTGGCTCTTCCAGCGAAACCTCCTTCCCCCCAGCCTGCCTCCCCCCCCACCTACAGGCCCTCTCTCCAAACAATTTACGTCTTTGTCCTATCTTTCTCTCTCTCCAAACCATTTTTCCGGATAGCTGCCATATACGGTTTTAAACTGAGTAGTATACATACCACAGTTGATCAATCTCATAATTTACGACTGTACCGGTTGATGCTAAATTTTTAAGTTGGGGTCCTGCGTCGTCATTCTAAATCCATCCGGCTGTTGTCACCACCACACACGCTAGCCCAGGGGGCACTCCTCTGGCTCTTCCAGCGAAACCTCCTTGCCCCAGCCTGCCCCCCCCCCCACCTACAGGCCCACTCTACAAACAATTTAGCCGGATAGGGGACGTATTAGAAGTTGTACTCATGTTTGTTTTTGTTCTTCTTTTATCTGCCTCATGACCTGTGATAGGCAGAGCATGGACACTCCCCTGGCCAGAGCAAGCTCTTTTTCCGTTTTCCGTGTTCTAAAAATCCATTAAATATAGGGTCCCAAGATAGGGGACGTATACGGTATTAAACTGAGAAGAATCGATACCATACGGGTTAAAGCAACAGTTTTTCCAAATCCATTCCGGCTGTTGTCACCACCACACGCTAGCCCAGGGGGCACTCCTCTGGCTCTTCCAGCTCAACCTCCTTCCCCCCACCTACAAACAATTTACCCGGATAGGGGACGTATTAGATATTGTACTAATTCTGAATTGCCTCCTGCAATAGATGGGAATTGAACCCAGATCAACTGCTTGGGAAGTAGCTATGCTCACCACTATACCACCAGCAGGCACAGCAACCAATAAGATCAGATACTAAACTTGATTTCAGCTGCAGTGCCAGCATGAGCAGTGGTGTCACCTGCAGGCGGTGATGGACCTTCGTTGCACCTAGTTGGGTGCTTCCCTAACATGTGATGGGTATTTGCCTCGCCTTTCTTGGTCTGGGTGAGCACAATTGCCATGAGGGTAACCACCAGGCTGTTGCCTGAGAATTTGGGGTAATGGTGGGATTAGGCAGCCTCAGAGGCATCCATGCATGCTGCCCCTGCTGTTTCCTGTCCATTTCCGTGGTGTTTCCATCATTTTCTGAGGTTTTCACCCAGCCTTCCCTAGGCAGAGCCTTGGTCCCCCGCAAAAATGCTCGAGTCTCCCATTGACTTCAATGGGGTTCGTTATTCGAAACGAGCACCCGAGCATCGGGAAAAGTTCGACTCGAATAACGAGCACCCGAGCATTTTAGTGCTCGCTCATCTCTAATAGGGAACCATAAAAATGATGACAGATTCCCTTTAAAGGGCATCTGTCAGCAGATTTGTACCTATGAAACTGGCTGACCTGTTACATGTGCACTTAGCATCCTAAGACATCTGTGCGCCCACATTGCTGAGAAAAATCAAGTCTTAATATTTGCAAATTAGTCTCTAGGAGCAAGGAGGGTGTTGCTGTTACACCTAGAGGTTCTGCTCTCTCTGCAACTGCTGCACCCTCTGCACTTTGATTGACAGAGCTATGTGTGATGATAATTTCACTGTCTGGCCCTGTCAAAGGGCAGAGGGTACAGCAGGTGCAGAGAGAGCAGAGCCTCTAGGTGTAATGCCAACTGCCTAGTTGCTCCTATAGGCTCATTTACATATATTAAAATACATACAGATATGCCCACATCTCAGACAATAGGGGCATATAGCTAGGACATATCGAGAATGCAGCAGGGAAAGTGGTGGCTGGAGGATCCCAGGTTTCCCCAGGTCCGGCCACCACCAAATGCTCTCCCCATAGATGTGGATGGGAGATTAACGTGCTTGTGCGGCCCCCACTCTCATTCATTTCTATGGGGCTGATGGAAATAGCCGAGCCAGCGTTCGGCTATTTTCGGAGGCCCCATTGAAATGAATGGAGGGCAGCGTTTACGAGATAGGTGTGGGTCCCAGAGGTGGGACCAGCACCTATCAGATAATAGGGAAATATCCCAACGATATGTCCCCATTGTCTTAAACGGGAATACCGCTTTAACTAGACGTGTTAACTAAACTAGTTGTGTTAAGCCGATTCCTTTAATTGCTTTTCAATGGCTTTTGTTTCGGGATATCACAATGAGTTAAAAAAATGGAGTCAAAAATTTAAAGAGGTATTCCCATCTCACAAATGTAGTTTGTATAGTTAGATATAGCCATACCAGTATTATTACTAATAGAATGTATTTATATAAAATGCACCGTTTAGAAGATTTGCCTATTTGTATTTCCATTGTCCCACACACATCAATCAGGCTGTTGCCCCTAGGTACGGCCACCGCAGCCATGTAGTAGTGGTGGCCGGTCTGCTCCTTTTCAAAACCGCTCTGAGGTAACTGCTGTATTGTGAACGCACATTGCATGAGCATGCGGAGACGCATCTTACGGTACTTTCACATCTGTGTTTTGGACGCTACCAGTACAAAACGCAGACTTTATAAATGGATCCTGCTCCATAGAGATGAATTGATCTTGGAACAGGATCCGTTTCTCTGTGTTTACCCCTTTAAGTATTAGGCTACTTTCACATCTGTGCTTTCGTTTCTGGTTTTGAGATCTCGCAGAGGGTCTCAAAACTGGAGGAAAATGCTTCAGTTTGTCCCCATTTATTGTCAATGGGGTAAAACTGAACAAACCGGAAGAGAGTGTACCAGGATACATTCAGTTCTGGTTTGTTGTATTCCCATTCCCATGCTGGACACAAAACCACTGATCATGCTGGATCTGGCATCAAAAACCATGTAAGTCAATGGTGCCAGATCAGGATATGGCGCCCATTGACAAGCGCATGTGTAACAGGTACAAATCTGCTAACAGATACCCTTTAATATATGAGCAGCAGCCTCACAAATGTCTTGGGTAATTTGCTACAATGTATCGGTCTGAAGTCCATCCTGTTCACAGAGCATTTACTACACTGGATATAGTTGTATCCAGTACTCAGTGGAGAGCAGGACTAGGTATGTGCAGGTTTACAGCCTGTGAATGCAAACGAGAATTTCCTCATTCACTTATATTAAATTAATATCTTGAAAATGGTGTGGAATTGGTAAGTGTATTCGAACATTTTAGAAATGTTCATTTATACAGTTGTGACACAAATGTTGATTTCCTTTTTAGATCTTTTTGGCAACTGTTTCTATGGTATACCGAAGTACAATTATAAGCATTTCATAAGTTTAACGTTTACTTACAAATACATCAAGTTTATGCAAAGACTCAATGTTTCCAGTGTTGTTGACCCTTCTATTTCAAGATTTCTGCAATCCTGTGGCATCCTGGATATCAGCTTCTGGGCCAAATTCTGACTGATGACAAGTACTTGGGGTTTATCACAATTTCCGTGTTTTTGTTTGTATACCCACTTTTTGAGAACTGACCACAGATGCTCAATGGGATTGAGATCTGGGGAGTTTCCTGTCATGGACCTAAAGTTTCAATGTTTTGTTCACTGAGCCACTTAGTTTCACTATTTCCTGGTGACACTGTGCTCCATCATGCTGGAAAAAACATTGTTCATTACCGAATTACTCCTGGATCCCTGGGAGAATTTGCTGTTAGAGGATTCTTCATTTATGGCAGTTTTATTAGGCACAATTGTGAGTGAGCCTACATTGAAGCAACCCCACACACACATGGATGTGTTACTGTTGGACACAGGAGAGTGTTCACCTTTCCTTCTCTGGACAATCATTTTTCCAGATGTCCCAAACAGTCTGAAGGGGGCTTCATTAAAGAAAATAACTTTGCCCCAGTTATCTGAACTCCAATCCCTGTAGAATGTCAGTCTGTCCTTGGTGTTTTTCTTCTGGAGAAATGGTTCTTTTGCTGCCCTACTTTACACCAGGCTATTCTCCAAAAGCCATCACCTCAATGTACATGTAGATGCACCCACACCTGTTGTATTTTCATTCCGGCCGCCTCTCACCAGGGGTTGCAGTGCTGCGGCTGGATCCGCGGCCTGCCCCCATTACAGTGAATGGGGCCGGAGCGCAGTTCCGGCCCCACGCGTGCACTTAGCACGGATCAGGCGGGCTGTTCACCCACCAGAACTACCTGCCGGAGCCCCGCACCACAAGTGTGGAAGTAGCCTTACCAAGCACAGCACGATACATTGTACAGTAGCTGTGCGTAGCTGAGGCCCATTCACTTGCGCTGCACCTAGGACATGGGGCCAATGAACTTGACGTCACTGACCTAGGGAAAGCTGAGAGAAGTCGAGAACGTGACTGTATATTAATTTATATAAAACAAGAAGAACTGACAGTGGAGGAGGGGAGTGAATGCTACATAACATTAAAAACTTGAGGCCAAAAACCTACGTAAAGATGCCCATACACCATGGAGTACCTGTCAGCCGACAGCTACCACTTCCACATCCTCCTGACACATACACTCTTGGCCGAATTTCTAAGTGTCAAAAACTTTTGATGGCGACCTATCTACCAGGAGGACAAAAGTATTAGGCACTGGCATTCAATGGAGTTTCCCATACATATTAAATTGACTGCCAGATCGTCTGACAATACTATGTATGGAGATCTCAAAGAGGGGCTCCCATCTGGGACACTGATGGCATATCACTAGGATAGGGAGTTCCGAGAAATGGCTGTCCCAAAGAGGTGAAAGGGGAAGTGAGCGGTGAATGCATAATCTGCTCTTCTTTAGTTTGGGAACCCCCATTCCCTAGATAGGAACAGGTCCCACCTTTCTGACACTGGGGTCATATCTTAGCGATATGCCATCAATGTCTGAGATGGTACAATCATCTCATCAGCCAGAGTTGAAGTTTGCTTCAGGGATGAGGGGAAAAAAAATCAAACATCATAGAGAGTGGATATTTTTATTGATCTGTGACAAGTAAACATTGTACATGCACTATGTTGTGTACATTACTCTGTATACAAGAACTGAAAGGTTCATGACTGTGCAACGTAGAAAAGTCAGATGGAATAGCTAGAGTTAAAAAGATGTAACTGCATATTCCGTATATAAATTTACACACGTATCAGAATACAACTGCTACACAACTAGTAGCAAACACATAAGAAATGATGATACATAAAACATCTTACATTTTTAAGTCCTACTAAAATCTCCAGAAACAAATGCTATGCCTGTTGCCTTAACATTTGTAAGGGAAAAGTACCTAAATCCTATATATATAGATGCAGCCGAGGTAAACTTGATGGTTAACTCGTTAAGTAAAGAATGGCAAGAAAAAAAAACTAACTTTTCAATGGATTTCAATGGCTTTGGTCACGAGATAACCAAGATAATACTGTGACGTGTTATCAGAGTCAATTTTAGCTCAGCTACGTATACATTGGGGTATTGGTCTGGAAATCTACAGTCTCACCAGACTTAGATAATAATTTCAACCACTTCTTCTACAAACAGATACAGTTTTGTAATGAAATATAACTGAATAAAAGAAAAACAGTAAAAATGTGTCAAATTATAATTTGGGCGACAACTATCACTTTCCCATTCAGCTGAATGTGCCTGACGTTAGACACTGAGGCATGTAGCTGTCAGACACCTCTGATGGTGGGAAAAAAAAGACCTAACAGGTAACAAACTTTTCCATTTCTCATTAGTATGTATAGCGGTATGTTCTAGCTGTCCTCACAGTCATTACATTATCAGCAGATTCAGTCAAAATTCAGGTCACCTGCCAACACAAATTGAAAGTCTACAACTAGCTAAGGTGCGCAAATGATGTGTGATGAGGTGACACAAATCTGGAAATGAATACACTAATGAACTGAAAAGAAATGTATGCACCACAATGTCGCAGATTTTCATAGGCAGAGCTACAATGCATATAAGCTATGTACCGGCATCTAGTACAAAAATATCTGTATACAAAGAGTTGGCACCCGCAACTAAATGTTCAAATGGCGTATTTTTTTCTAGTTTCTATTCTTGCGTAGAGTATTTACCACTATTGGAAGTGATGACTTATTGCTGGGATAGGTGGGGGTCCAACAACCTTAGCAATCATCAGAATGAAGGGGCCATGAGCCACAATAAACCCAGAGGCTCTCTCAATGATTTTCCCCATCCACCTACTATGTAAGGAACGCAGCATAGTCTATCCAATATTCATTTAATGCAATGGAGTCCTTGAATAATCCTATAGAATTTAGTTGGGCCACTTCTAGTATTAGATTCCCTCCAGGGTTTCAGTACCATGCTGGAGGGAAACCGCAACAGATGGGCAGGTATATGTGAACCTAGCCTTAGAAATATTTAATAAAAGAGGGCTGACAAGGACGTTACCTTAAAATCTAATCATAGACAGAAAGATTTGCTCCGTTTCAACCAGCATTTCAATATATGTTTGACATAAAAACTAAAAAAGAAGTGAAATAGTGTGGTAAAGTGAATGGAGATGCCTTTAAGATATTTTCATGAAGCTCAGTTGATATTCTTTGCATACTTCATGCAGGTTCTTAACCTGTTTAATATATCCAGACAACCCTTTCAAATCCTGCTGCAAAGATTTTATATAGTACATACAGTATGTGCTCTCTACAGACGTGTCACTGGTATTTAATGTAAGGTATAGAGAAGCCTTTCTGAAGTGTGTATTATTCAGCATATCACGGAGGAATCTTAAATGTAGAAAATAAACTCAATGGGCCACATTTTAAAGGAAGGTTTATTTACTCTTAAATGAGTCATTTTCATTTTCATGGCCGAGATGGAAATGACCACAGTAACCTCCCATCAGGGGTAGAGTTACTCGAATGGCTGGTCGACCGGCGCTGTGCAGCTTCCAGTGAATGGGAGCTATGCTGTTTCTGTAACTCCCAAGAGAAAGGTTGACATGGGGACTCTCCATTAAATGAGATAAAGACAATATGATTAAGAGAACCATGGCATCAAAATGCATCATGGCCAACCCAACCCATAATGGCAGAATAATTTAGTAGAGCTCAGTCCAGAAGGAAGGTCTCTTTATAATACCAATGGCTCCAGATTACGGAATATAACTTTAGAGTCTACTAATGAGATAATGCCCACAAGGGTGAAATCTGAGGTGAAAATCCAAGGCGTAAATTGACATGCTTTGGATTTAAACTCTGCACCACACCTCAATTTCTTCATGGAAATGTTTCAACAGCGTGTGGATGGACTCTTAAAAAAATCTCATAAAATCTGCTGTTAAAGCCTCATTCACACGTCCGTGTCCATGCTCAAATCCGTGAGCAGGTGGTCAGTGATGCATCTGGGAAGCTGTCCGTGAAGGATCCGTGTTGGGTCCGTGTGTCCGTTTTGCATCCGTGTTTCACTGACAGCTGAAAAATAATTTTCAAAGCATCTCTTCTTAATGATCTGTGAAACACGTATGCAACACGGATGGCATCCGTGGTTTTCGATGACCCATAGACTATAATGGACATGATGAACAAAACAGAGCATGCATCCGTGCTGAAAACACTGACCCACGGACCGTACCAAAACACAAATGTGTGAATACACACATTGAAATGAATGGGGACGTGTGCTGTCCGTGGAGAACACGTACAGCACACATACGTGAAACACTGACGTGTGAATGAGGCTTAAAGCTGTGGAGTTTCCTCCCACAATTCTGCAGCAGAAAAGCTGAGTATATGTGCCATATGAACATATCCAAAAAGATAGGATATGTGAGCTGCTTTTTAGGAAAGTCTGTCCTTTTATTTTGCATGCATTTTCCAGTCAATGACCTTAGACATGCATATACAGAGAGAGAGAGAGAGAGCGTTAAAGTTGAGTGGTGGTTCCTTTAAATAGATGATACATCAACAGTGCTCTAAATAACCATCTAAAATAAAACTTCTAGGAAAACAATCTAAAAAACAAGTTCTTCTGATCATTTGTCAACACAGAGCTCTTCCGTGTAGAACAAGAGAAGAACAGACAACTCCATTCAGTAAAGTGCTTATCCTCATTGTATAAAACGTAATAGTCTTGCTAACACAGCAGCGAGCTGTAGTTGTATGTGGTGATTTGGGGAATAATCATGTTAATACTTGAGCTGAGGCACAGGGAAAAGGAGCAGTACTTATACGGTATGTTTGGCCATAAAATATGGCAGCGTATATGGAATCAGATTGTGTGGTTAAAGTAGAAGCACAGCATCAACATATTTCCTCAACCTCAATCTTGGCGCTTGCTTTTAGAAAATTACTAATTCTTTACCAGTTTAGTGTTTTATTATAGACAAGAAGCTTTTTCTTTCCAATATTCAATTACAATGTTTCCTGCAAAAATGCAAACAACAGATTTATTTTTTCCCCAAGAAACCAGTGTATTATTTCTCACTCAGACTATATTACATATAAACCATCATGCACATAACTGTATCCGTATTTCAGTCTGCAAACCATGGATCCACAAAATAAGGCTACTTTCCGTGTGCACTTCGTATTTTTCTCACTCCCGTCAATAGAAATTGTTATTTTTGTTATTTGTTATTTTACCTTTGAACACCAGGTTACCGGTTATATATAGACATACTTTCCATGACAGGTGAGTAACTTTGTAAATACATTACGTAACTTATCTTGCACTATTCATGAGCTATACCCTGTACTGACCTGAGCTGCGTTCACAACTCTGCTGGTTATTACTGGAAACAGTCAACAAGCTTATTGTCAGACACATCCCAATGGCTTAGCAGAGATGCTATAACTGAGGCAGTTTACCCATTATCAGTTTATGTTATACTGCTTGGTGCGGCTCTGTGCAATAATACAGGGTGTAAATTACTGTATGGGATTTTCTCACTAATAACGTAAGTGACAAAATTCTTGTTTCTGGTCTGCCCTACACGCTGACGCCATTTTTAGGCTACTTTCACATTTGCGTTGTTAATTCTGGTATTGAGATCCGGCAGAGGACGTCAATCCCGGGAAAAGCTTTGATGCAGTCCGTCACTATTGACTTACATTGTTTTCAGTGACGGATCAGTTTTTATGACAGGACACAAAACTGAATGCTGCCGGAACAGAAGACATTCTGATGACTGAACGGAAATGTTTTTCCCAGTATTGAGATCCTCTGCCGGCTCTCAATACCGGAAAACAACAACGCAAGTGTAAAACAGACCTAATATAGGTATTCTTTTTTTTCCATCATCAGATATTCCTTGGTGGGCCAAGATGCATCGTCTTCAAAATTGGGACGACATACGACATAAGCCTATTCTTGTTCACAAAATGGAAAAAGATTAGGACAGGTTCTATATTTTGTGGCATAGCTGCATGGATGCGGACAGCACACGGATGATATCCGCTCATGTACAGTCATGTGCATGAGGCCTTAGTCTGGTGGGCAACCTATAAATGGGGCAAAAACAGCTTTTTGTATATTTGTTAAAGGGATTGTCCCACCATGAAAACTTATTGTCTATTCACAGGATAGAGTATAAGTATCTGATCTGTGGGGGTCCAGGGGAACCTCTTCTAATCACAAAAATGAGTTGCTGGAGTCGTTGAAGTGAATAGAGCAATTGTCATACATACTCCCTGTTGCTCCCTTCAACTCTATGGGACTGTCAAACAGAATCATAATGCAGTGCTCGCTATCTTCGACAGTCCCACACAGTTGAATTGAAGGGGTTACCCAGCTTTTTCTTACTGATGATCTACCCTTTTGATAGGACAACAGCATCTGATTGGCGGGGGTCTGACATCCAGGACCCCCACAGATCAGCAGTAGTGGCGAGGCCTCCTGCAGGACAAGTTATATCATAACTATAGGTATGGTGGCCTGGGCGCAGCTCAACAGCACACATGCTTGAGTGCCGCTCCATTCACTCCAGAGGCCCCGACACTGCAGTTTTGTTTCTCGGTGGGGGTCACAATGGTATCCCCCAAGTTCATATGGTGGGACAACCCCTTTAAATGATTTATAAATGTATACAGGGATAATACATTGCACTAATTTCATATGGAGTAACATTTCAGTGGGATTCTCGGAGGACTACCCCTTTAAACTTGTATGTACAATTGAGGTTAGAGCAGGGTTAACATGGTGATTTGTTTCCACAAGGGTTTCATAGCTGCACCGCACAACATTTAGGCTTGTGTGAACCATACAGAAAGCGTTGCACCTGGATGATGATTCAGACATCAGGGTAATACACATCTCCAAGGAACGTCAACCACGTTCCACTAATCCTAGAGAAAATAATACGCTGCTCTTATCTAAATCTGCGCTTTGTGCCACCATTACACAAAGACTGCCCAGAATACTGTAAAGTCATGACGCATGTTAAAGGTGTATGTTCTACTTATATTATTTTTACATCATTTGTGTTGCAACAATAAGAATGATTAAGCAAAAAACAACAGATGAATTTAATAACTCCTATATGTTCTTCTAATACTTCATACCAAACGCTAAGCCACTAACTGAAAAATTACCCTGTACTACATCACCCAGACAAAAATAGTTTAGAGGAAAATCTATATTACAAGCAGTGATATTATGGACAACATGTAGCAAAAATAATGAACATGTACAAGACAAAATACATATGCTTTCAAATTAAAACATTTGTTACAAAGTACATTTACACACCGCAGCCAAGCGCTTTCAGGTTTGCCTATTGGGCTCCTGTATTATTCTTGCTGCTATGGACTGAGATCTCAAGGACCACACAGTAGGGATGTAAAGTGTTGGATGTGCTGTCTTCACATGTAGTGTGCCCACAGAAGGGCCCAGGACAGCATGGCAGTAAAGTAACACAGAAATGTTCACATATGTAGATGCTTAAATCACGTCTGTCATTAGACTATGCTGCCGTTATATCGGCCCATTCTCCTATTAGTAAAAGTGGCACAAAAATAAACGTGCCATTTGTCTATTAGGAGTAATCCAAGAATACACCAGACATATTGGGGCAGATTTATCGTCACCATATGCCAGAAAACTGGCGCTGATGCAAAAATGTTTGGTTAAGGACCATTTGTACACCATTTTCTGAAAAGGGGGAGTGATGTGTAGAAAATGCCGGTCCTGATAAATCTCCCATGGGATTCATAAGGGGCCTCCTCACAGTGACTTACAGCTCACCTCTGAGCGGGGGGGCACTTCCCTCACAAATACACCAGACTCAAATTAGGGGGGTCATTTATGAAATAGAAATATATACGTAAATTAGGTGCATTTCTGGTGCAAATTGCGGCACAAAGGTTCATTGTGCCACAATCTGCGCTTCTCCCCACTCACGCCAGGTCTAAAAAAAAAGGGGGATGGGCAGGCCTGTCTCATTTACCATTTTCTACGCCAGTTTTAGGCATAGAAAATGGTCTAAAAGGAAGACAGCAAGGAAGCTGTCCTACATTTAGAAGTGAGGGGGATCCGCCGAAGTTAGGTAGAGGTCTGCACCTCTTCAATACTCTGGCGGATCCACCGCCAGGTAGAGGGGGGTTATTAAGACTGGCATCTAAAACGTCAGTCTTAATAAATGCGCCCCTATATGTCCAGTGTATTCTCTGATCACTCCTAGCAGCCAAATGGCCCGATATTTTTGCACCATTTTAGCGAATATGAGATTGAACCTGCCACCATACTAAGCTGCCCATACATACTGCAGCACAGTCTGATGATGGAATAGGTTATAAAAAACAAGTGATACTCACCTGTTTCTCAGTCACCATTCTCTGAAGTGCTGGTCCGGTCCTCCTCGTGTTGCCTAAATAAGGCAAGTTCAGCCAATGTAGATAGCTGAACACAGTGACTGGCTGGAACAGTGATGTGCCTGGATAAGCTTTTATATGCCCGGACCAGACCAGTGCCACTGAGAACGGTGCTGGAGAAGTGGGTATCAGATTTTTTGCAAGGTATTCTAGTGGTTATGCGAGATTTTCATATATCCCAGAAACCCCTTTAAGTCTGCTACTGCCCACAAAATAATACCCTGTCAGCCTGGTAACTGCATTAAATCCTGTAAACATCTACTGTACAAGTTCATAAGGACTATGCTCCTTGGCATATTATGACAGCTCATTATAGTTAGATATTTTATTTTTATTGCAAGGAAAAATTAAAACCCCAAAGGAACTGGATAGGTACATGTAAACAATTCTTACTTCATTGTGAACTGCACTCCCTCAATCTTTCTATATGCATATACCCACAACGGAGCAGAGCTTTCCAGTGGGGGTAACATGGGGAGATAATGAGCAGATTAGTATTTCAGGACAATGTATCTAAAGGGCCAAGAAACCGCAAGATAATCGATAACAAGAGTTCATACAAACGCTCGTTGGCGACTATCTGGCATTTTAAAGACACCGCCGATTACTCGTAGAAGAAGGGAAACGTTCATTCATCAGGTAATAGATTATTTGTGCGGACACAAAAATCGTCGTTTGCTGGCAGCAGATTGTGCTACTGCCGGCAAACAACAAGTCAGTATGGGGACTAGAGAAGACATTAGCGATCTCTCATACCCTTACTGTGGAGGAGACCGTTGCATGTAATAGCAGCTTTTTCCTCCGCTAGCGAGCAGACGCTTCCTTCTCACAATCATCTGCTGTATCGTCCGTCTAAAGGGACCTTAAGTGTCACTCATTACCCCTCTTATGAATGCTGTATTATCAGAATGTGGATGGATTTGAATATGAGAAAAGGAACCTTATAAATTTTACAGGTAAAGATCAGGACTCTCCAGACAGGAGACATTCCTTTCCAGTGACTAGGTTTACATTCCTCTTCCTTCACTCTTTGTCCTCCAGACATTGTGGGTGGGGAAATTCAGTCTGGCCATTGTACTTTCCTCGGGTACACTTGACATACATTTAACAAGACATTGATGTTTCATGAGCAATCTATCCTATCATAGGCTGAAGAGCACGGAAAACATTGTGTGTCCAGATATCAAAAAAATAAACTAAAATGCACAGGACTGTTAAATGGTCAACTGATTATCTCCATGATGGTGCAAAATCACTATATACCTAACCATAACTATGAACCTTAAAATCTGGTGCAATTTGTTACCTTCAAGAACACAGTCTGTAATAATAAATATATAATTCTACTATTTTATCAAATTTTGAAAGCATTGGGTACACCCCTTCATCGAAGAGGTTGCCTTAAGATCCCCTTAACCAATTTCCCCTATGCTACCCCCTCGCATCTGAAGAAAAATCAGTAGTGTTGTTTCCACAGCGAATTGTCATCCCAGCTCCTATCTTGTCAGCTGGCCAACCACTTTCAGAAGGGTCTTATTTTCTTGCTTTAGCTGTTTATTTTCATCTTCTATATCATCCAAATCCTTAAGAAGAAAATGAAAAGAGGCATTCAGTACAAGAACATTGTTTTGGGGGAAAAGTATTAGAAAAGGCAATCTACTAAATACATAGTGCACATCATTTAAGAAGGGGAAATGGAGGGATAAATGGATAAAAGAAACCTATTAGGAATGAATCATTGCAGGCTTTACATCTGATGGACATATAAAATACACAGCAGAGTATGGGCGTGTAATACACTGAGAAAGACTTATCTTTCTTTGCACAAAGTATGAGGTAATGTGATATGTGTGTCTATGAGGTTTTCTATCAAATATATACAAAATAGGGTGTCATATCTTATCCTGCTAGTTTTGTTGTAATCCCTGTCCATCTCACAACCTAACCCTACCTTTAATATTTCCTATAGTTTCACAAGCTCAGATCTCAAAGACAACTACTGCAAACCCAAATTGTGTTATTTGCACACATATTTCCATACTGTACACACTGAAGAACATCCATACACAGCCTTCATACAAAGTCCCTGGGATCTCAACTTAGGGGCTAAACCATAATTGAGAAAGCACAATTAAAGAAGCTCTGTCACCAGGATCAACCCTATTGAACCAGATATACTGCCTGGTAGGGCTCATCATGCTGATTAAAACAATATCTTTCTTTTGTCTGTATGATAAACAGCTGCAGAGAAATCAGAGGTTTCATTTATATGTAAATGAGCAATTGGAGCACCAAGAGGCGGGGCTGAATCATCTGAGCACTGCTATACAACACCCCCTATGCTCTTCACACTCCCCCCTCCCCTTGATTGACAGGGCTAGACATCAGGCTGTGGGCAGAGCTTGCAGAGCACTGCAGGTGTTACATAGCAGTATATAGAATATTTAGCCCCGCCTCTTGGTGCTCCGATTGCTCATTTGCATATGAATACAACCTCTGATTTCTCTACAGCTGTTTATCATACAGACAAAAGAAAGGTACAGTTTTAATCAGGATGATGAGCCCTAACAGGCAGTATGTCTGGTTTAATAGGGTTGATCCTGGTGACAGAGCCTCTTTAACTGCTTATACGTAATAGCTGAAGTACTTAGTATTTCTAAGGTACCGTATTTTTCGCCCCATAAGACGCATTTTTTTCCCCCAAAGCGTTTATTAGTACCGAAGGACTGGGAAGTGGTGAAGGCTTTGTACTCACAGCTTCCTGGTCCTCGGCTGTGGGCTGGAAGAGCAGTAGAGGTAAGTGGATTTTTTATTTTATGTGCTCTGTGGCATGGGGGCTGCACACATGAGGCTGGGGGCTGAATACATGAGGCATGGGGGCTGATGAGAGGCATTGGGCTCTTATTGGAAGTCTAATTGGGGGTCATTCACATTGGGATCTGAGCTGAAGCCTTATTGGGATCTTGTTAACATGGGGGGGTCTGATTGGGGCTATCAGCTGAGGTCTGATTAACATTTGGGGTCTGATTGGTGGTCTGATCTGAGGCCTAATGAAAAATATTTTTTTCTTATTGTCCTCCTCTAAAACCTAGGTGCGTCTTATGGGACAGTGCGTCTTCTAGGGCGAAAAATATGGTACTTCCCTAAAGGGGTTACCCCATGATTGAGTTAGATCCAGCCCTGTACCTCACAAGGACCCAGAGCTGTTCCCATTAATTGCTCCAATTGCTCTCCGATATTTATTTCAAGTTGGCAGCTCAAGGGGAGTGTCCTTTCTCAGAGGCATGTCCTTTCTGCTGTAGCTCTCTCTCCCCTATCACAGCTCAGGGGAAGTGTCCTTTCTGCTGCAGCTCTCTTCCCATTACTGTCACAGCTTCTAACAGTAAATATGGCTGGTGTCAGTTGATGGATGGCCAGAGCATGTGTGACCACCTTTTCCTCTGTTATTCTGCCTAGAAATTTAGGAATACATTGACAGCTGGGTGTTATTAGCTGGGGATGTGCCGCTACACAGGTTGCAATCAATGATGTTAGTCTTTGACTACATTGGGACACATCCCTCTGACAAGGAAAATGGTAACACCCAGTTGTCAGCTTGTTCACACATTTTTAAAAGGAACAACAGAAGAACTGGACAACAAAAACAGACATGTCACGAGCGATGATAGGTCCCCTTTAACTTACAAGTTATTTAAGGTGTATACTTTAAAGATTATATTTGTACAAACTTTCCCTAGAATTACATTTATTAAATTAAATCATCAAAGAACTGGGTGTAAGCAATGTAGGAAAAAAGCAAAACTACATATACAGAAGCAATGAAAATGTCTGGGGAAATAAGGAATCATGGTCATATAAATTATGTATTTTTGTGACATCCTCAAATAACCTTGACATAAACTGAATAAAAAGAGTAAGAATAAAACACAAAATGGCATTGTAGTAAAATCATGTATCATATGCAGCCACGCCCCCCAAGCAGACATAGAGGTCTACATGAGAAGCTATAGCCATATACTGCCACAACTACTTAGAAATAGTCTACAAAACCACTAATTCATATCAATCAGTGACCCACAAACTTACTCTGTTTAGTAAGTCAATTTCCTCCTTCATTTTCAGAATTAACTCTTCTTTGTCTTGCATTATCTTCACTAACTTTACATTTTCTTGCCTCTCTTTCGCTAGTTCCTGTAAAACATACATAAAATATGAAGCAATTCCCTGGTAAGATTGTATTTTTTAATAAGTGGGGTGAAACAATCTCTTACCTTTTCAAGCTCCTCAATCTTTTTTTCTAATGTACTTCCCTGGCTATTAGATGCGTCCTTGTTGAAGCGACTACAGGTTGTCCTGTCACTTCGGGAGTGGCGATTTAAAATCTCATCATCAGGGGCATTATTTACGCTGAAAAACAAGACAGCGAATCAGGATATTCAGGAGAACATAAGACACATACACATGCTGACCCTATGAGTTTAAGGCAGAGTTCACACTTCAGTCTGATTTGCCCAGTGATTTTGAGCCAAAACTAGGAGTAGGAGCTACAAAATAGATAAAGTATAATGGAAATATATGCTCCTGTTCTGTTTCTTTATACCGGCACCTGGTTTTAGCTCACAATTAGCAATATGCCCCATTGTGTGAGATGGGAAAACCCCTTTAAGACATGGCAGTAAAAATATGCTATTCCAATACACCAAATACAATCACTAGAATAAGAAAATGTTATATTTCGATTGTTTTTTCTTTAAATAAGTTTCTTGTTTTAATATTTGTTAAGTTCAAAGCAAAATCCAAATTCAACTAGATCCTGGAGTAAAACACTGTTTTTCTTGGGAAAAATATCTAAAACAGCGGGATTAAATATCTCATATTTATTGGCATTGATTCCTCGGCACCCAGTAAACCTTATATGGTGACCGTATGGGAGCGTTCGATTTCAGCCTAATTGTTACTATGTAAATAAAGGGGTTAATGTGATTACTACAGCAAGAAGCAGAAACAGCGCGTCCCGCTTGAAGCCTCTGTAATAACCGCAGCAGCACTATTGTTAATGTAGCTATGCCAACTGGCAAAATAATGACTGGAGGACAGGCTGCTGGAAACATCAGTCAGAAGAACATTTGTCTTCTGCAAACCAGATGATTGATCATGATCGGGGCACTGCCGGCTTGTGCCTGGCAAAAATAATCCAGCTGTGCCAAGGAAAACAATTAGAAACCCATGCTGCCCAATTACTATTCATCACTATAAAGACGCTTATGGGACACTGCGGATTGTCTTATCCTATTATGTCGGCAGTGATTTATTTTTAGAAGTGATATCAGGCCAAACAAGTTGTGAAACTATCTGGTTTGGGAAAACAGTACTAGTTCCCACAAATGTATCTCAGCTCAGTGTGCAAAACCGTCACGTACTCTGCGAGGCTGCCGTTTCAGGGCAGACAGCTACTTGAAAACGGTTTACGTAGTTTTCCCACATTTTCTACAAGATTACATGTTAAAGGGGTTGTGTCACTTCAGCAAATGTCATTTATCAAGTAGAAAAAGTTAATTCAAGCCACTTACTAATGTATTGTGATTGTCCATATTACTTCCTTTACTGGCTGGATTCATTTTTCCATCACATTATACACTGCTCCTTTCCATGGTTATGACCACCCTGCAATCCAGCAGCAGTGGTCGTGCTTGCACACTGTAGGAAAAAGCACCAGCCTATGTGAGCTCCCATGGTCCCGCAAACAAGGCCACCGCTGATGGATTGCAGGGTGGTCATAACCATGAAAACAAACAGTGATGGAAAAATTAATCCAGTCAGCAAAGGGGGGCAATAGGGACAATCACAATACATTAGATGAATATCAGCAGAACCCACTGGTTTCAGTGACTGTAGAAAGCCTAAGGGCCCGTTCACAACCCCACGGTTTCCTCCACAGTTGTTCACTTCACATGCCATGGAGGTAAGCCACGGGTGGACCGCCACCACAGCTTCAAGCTGCAGCAGTCTGCTCAGCACACCAAGAAGGAACATGTCCTTTCTTTGGACTGTCCAGGCTTTTAACCACAGGTATGCGAACTGCAGTACTCCCTCGCTTTAAAAACAAGCAGACACCATGCGGCCGCTGCAGCAATTCTGGGCAAAATCTGAAATGTGAATAGCCCCAAAAAGTTTTTAGAAACGCCAGATACACGTGAATTGCTGTAAGGATAACGATTAAGCACTTCTCTTTGCTTGTAACTTAAGAAAACAAAAGGAGGCTGCCTGTCTGCTAATGAAAAACATATCCTGGCAGGCAACTCTGTATATAAATACTGCTCCACTGCAAGAAATGTGAGGTTTCCAAACACATTCACAAAACAGGAATTTAGGACTCTTCATTTTACCATATTTAGGATTGTTCTTTTCTTTTTTTTGATATTTTTATTTGTCAAAATGTAGGCAGAAGTATGTGCCAAAAACATGCAGATATTTAGGTGAATTTTCTAAATAAGAGAGAAAGGGGCTTAAATGAACAATGGGAAGAGCACAAGAGGCCAAAGTAGGCATAATGTGACAGCAGAAAACAATGTGCGGGTTTCCAGTAAAATAAGCAATGCAAGTACGTGACTGGACGCCATAATGATCTCTACGTACTATTCTAAGACCACAAGCCTGCAAGGCGACATCTTTTTTCATCTATGTATTTTTAAGGGGGGATGCCCAGTTTGAAAAGAGCATTGCAAACAGGTCCTAATCGATTTACTCCCGGACATACCACTATAAGTCACACAATAACTTACCCCTGCGTGCGGTGTAAACAATCATCTCTCTTCACTTGCTACATTCATAGGGCAGTGGTGAAGTGATTCACCCACGTCACCACTGTCTGTGCTGCCCCTGGGCAGATCCTCTTCTTTACTGTTTAGCACATGCTCAGATGAGGATCCATCCAGGGGAGGCATAAACAGTGGCGGGAGAATCACATCACTGCCACCATATTGCGCTATGGATGCAGCGTGACAGAAGGAATGACCGTTTACACAGAGCCCAAATGCAGGACACCGGGACTTCTCATACTGGTATGTCACCGTATATAGATTAGGACCCATCTGCAAAGCTTTACAAAGTGGTCTTACCCTTTAAGAACTGTTGAGGATAAATAATCCTGTGTGTTCTGGGTCAAATTCCATTTCGACAAAAGCTTCAAAGCTGAAGCAGTCTTGTCAAAAGTGTTTATTGTTCCTGTCTGGACATAACCGCATGCTTCAATTTATCTCCTGTGTTGGTCATTTGTAACTCAATGTACCAGATTTTGAATGATGTTCCTACAGATATGACTGTCTTCAAACACTACAAAAATATTTCATATTATGAATTAAAGTAACAGGTTCTTCTTAAAATGCTCTCAGTGATCTAAAATGCATCAATTCTAAGGGATCCAGAGTTCAGCTATTGTAAATGATCCAGAGTTCAGCTATTGTAAATGATCCAGAGTTCAGCTACTCTAAGGGATCCAGAGTTCAGCCACTCTAAGGGATCCAGAGTTCAGCCACTCTAAGGGATCCAGAGTTCAGCCACTCTAAGGGATCCAGAGTTCAGCCACTCTAAGGGATCCAGAGTTCAGCCACTCTAAGGGATCCAGAGTTCAGCCACTCTAAGGGATCCAGAGTTCAGCCACTCTAAGGGATCCAGAGTTCAGCCACTCTAAGGGATCCAGAGTTCAGCCACTCTAAGGGATCCAGAGTTCAGCCACTCTAAGGGATCCAGAGTTCAGCCACTCTAAGGGATCCAGAGTTCAGCCACTCTAAGGGATCCAGAGTTCAGCCACTCTAAGGGATCCAGAGTTCAGCCACTCTAAGGGATCCAGAGTTCAGCCACTCTAAGGGATCCAGAGTTCAGCCACTCTAAGGGATCCAGAGTTCAGCCACTCTAAGGGATCCAGAGTTCAGCCACTCTAAGGGATCCAGAGTTCAGCCACTCTAAGGGATCCAGAGTTCACCTATTCTAAGTGATCCAGAGTTCACCTATTCTAAGTGATCCAGAGTTCACCTATTGTAGAAGGAAGTGTTGGAATGTAAGATATATATATATGCCTGCATGCCCCTTTAATTAATGGAGCATGCATATGCATGTATATATAAGGGCCTTATATACATATATATACACTATGGGCCTTATATGCGCCATGTGTATATGTGCATGGCCCAAAGTGCATATATATGCCCTCTATAGTATATATAAATAGCCCCCAATATATATATATATATATATATATATATATATATATATATATATTGTATTTTGTGCCCCAGTTGCTTCTAATGTATAGATACATGTATATATGCCCCAGTTTTATATACATTTATCCATATACATATTAATGTCCCCCAGCGTCCGGGATAAGATCCTCTGCCCTTTTGCCTTTTGTTAAACACCTCCAGTGTCCAGAGTTCATCTATTCTAATGGATCCAGAGTTCACCTATTCTAAGTGATTCAGAGTTCAGCTAGGTGATCTACAGCTCATCTATAGATGTACCTTCAGTGACTGACTACACACCATATTACCCTGTCCATGGTGCTGGCAGAGGCACTGCTATTTTAATCTATATTTTTATGAATTACAATATACGTATTTTCATCTGCACGTACTTAAGTGTGATCATTTCAGCCAGTGTCTTAACACAACCACATTGTTTTCTGAAAATCTGGATAATAATGAGATGTCCTATGTAGCAGTTATATTATGGTCAATTATTTTATTACAACTAGGGTTGTCACGATACCAGAATTTTGAGTTCGATACCGATACGTACAAAAGTATCACGATACTCGATACTGATACGATACCTCACCAAAATAAAGAAGAACCTATTAATGCCCTTATCTGTGCGCCCCTCACCACCCCCCCCCAGACCTTGCTTTTGACCCTGCTCTGTGCACTACCCTGGCCCTTTCAATGCAGCCCCTGGCTCTTATCTGCGCCCCTTTGGCTGTGCCTACCTGGCCCCTGTCTGCACCCCTGGGATCTGACCCTTGTCTTTGTACGCCTCTTCCTGGTCTGCGCCCCTGGGCCCTTATCTGTGCCCCACTCCCTCTTTGTCTGTGCCTCTCTGGTTGTCGTCTCTGCTGCCCCCTGTGTGCGCCACCCTGGCCCTTATCTGTGCACCCCTCACCCCCCCCCCCTTCCCCCCAGGACCTTGCTTGTGACCCTGACCCTTACCCCTTATCTGTGCGCCACTGGCCCTTTTCAGTGTAGCCCCTAGCCTTATCTTGGTCCCCCAGGCCTTGTTTGCACAGGTGTACTGTGACATGACTGTGCTTATTATCCCTGTACAGTGACATGACTGTGTTTATTATCCCTGTACAGTGACATCACTGTGTTTATTATCCCTGTACGGTGACATCACTGTGTTTATTATCCCTGTACGGTGACATCACTGTGTGTATTATCTCTGTACTGTGACATCACTGTGTGTATTATCCCAGTACTGTGACATCGCTGTGTGTATTATCCCTGTACTGTGACATCACTGTGTTTATTATCTTTGTACAGTGACATCGCTGTGTGTATTATCCCTGTACAGTGACATCGCTGTGTGTATTATCCCTGTACAGTGACATCGCTGTGTGTATTATCCCAGTGCAGGAAGAGGTAAGTGGTCTGTGTTTGTGTGTTTGTTTTCTATTTTTCAGGGTCGTGAATGCAGAGGACTACGTCGGATTCGGTGGACTACGTCGGACCAGCTTTTTTTTTTTTTTAATAAAATGGTCAAACAGGGGTCTGGGGGAGTGTTTATTTCAATAAAATGTTTTATACTGGTGTGTGTGTATTTTTTTTTTTTTACAATACTACAGTTTTAGTAATTACGGCTATCTACAGACGGCCCTGATTACTAATACTGGGCTTAGTGCTTGCCGGTATGGCAGGCCAGCACTAACCCCAACATCTATTACCCTGGCACCCACCCCCACCAGGGGTGCCGGGAAGAGCCGGGTACCCGCAGGACCGGACCTTCTGAATTGAGGGTCTGGCTCTGGGGCGGCTGCAGGCTGGTACCATTAGGGTGGGAAGGGCCAATAACTGTGTCCCTTCCCACCCTGGTAGTGCCAGGCTGCCGCTGCTGGTTGTATCTGGCTGGTGAAGGAAAAAAGGGGGGGACCCCATGCCTTTTTTTTTTTTTAAATAATGAAATTTTTGGAAAAAAAATGGCGTGGGGTCCCCCCCTTTTTTCCTTCACCAGCCAAATACAACCAGCAGCGGCAGCCTGGCACTACCAGGGTGGGAAGGGACACGGTTATTGGCCCTTCCCAGCCTAATGGTACCAGCCTGCAGCCGCCCCAGAGCCAGACCCTCAATTTAGAAGGTCCGGTCCTGCGGGTACCCGGCTCTTCCCGGCACCCCTGGTGGCGGTGGGTGCCGAGGTAATAGATATTGGGGTTAGTGCTGGCCTGCCATACCGGCAAGCACTAAGCCCAGTATTAGTAATCAGGGCCGTCTGTAGATAGCCGTAATTACTAAAACTGTAGTATTGTAAAAAAAAAAATACACACACAAGTATAAAACATTTTATTGAAATAAACACTCCCCCAGACCTCTGTTTGACCATTTTATTAAAAAAAAAAAAAAAAAAAAAAATCTGGTCCGACGTAGTCCACCGAATCCGACGTAGTCCTCTGCATTCACGACCCTGAAAAATAGAAAACAAACACACAAACACAGACCACTTACCTCTTCCTGCACTGGGATAATACACACAGTGATGTCACTGTACAGGGATAATAAACACAGTGATGTCACAGTACAGGGATAATAAACACAGTGATGTCACAGTACAGGAATAATAAATCTCAGATCAACGTCTTGTGCCCCCATCAGACCTCAGATCAACACAATGTGCCCCCATCAGACCTCAGGTCAGCCTCTTGTGCCCCCATCAGACCTCAGGTCAGCCTCTTGTGCCCCCATAAGACCTCAGGTCAGCCTCTTGTGCCCCCATCAGACCTCAGGTCAGCCTCTTGTGCCCCCATCAGACCTCAGGTCAGCCTCTTGTGCCCCCATCAGACCTCAGGTCAGCCTCTTGTGCCCCCATCAGACCTCAGGTCAGCCTCTTGTGCCCCCATAAGACCTCAGGTCAGCCTCTTGTGCCCCCATCAGACCTCAGGTCAGCCTCTTGTGCCCTCATCAGACCTCAGGTCAGCGTCTTGTGCCCCCCTCAGACCTCAGGTCAGTGTCTTGTGCTCCCCTCAGACCTCAGATCAGCCCACCCAGCCACTTTAAAAAAATCATACTTACCTGTTCTGGCCGCCGCTGTCCTCAAGTTCCCCGCTCCACTCTCTTGCCTGCCGGCGCTCACTATGACCTGACGCTGCGTCAGGTCATAGTGCGCGCCAGGGAAGACGGTGGAGCGCGGAACCAGTGAGGACAGCGGCGGCCAGAACAGGTAAGTATGATTTTTTTTTTAAGTGGCTGGGACCTGGGTGGGCTGATCTGAGGGGGGTGCGGGGGTCCTGGCAGCGCGGCAGCACGGCAGGCCGATATTAGAACATGGGGCAACGCATTAAAGTGATGCGCGCGCCATGTTCTAAGTATCGGACCGCAAGAAAACTCGGTATCGAGCTTCGGTACCGCACTAGGTACCGAAACCGTACCGAGTTTTCGATATATCGTGCAACCCTAATTACAACTGCAAGAGACCCTATAATGAATGAGAAAGCACAGGTTGATTGTTACTAGGTTATATGTGAGTACTTAATTGTACCCCTAAGGTGTAGATTAAATGAGGTACACTATACAATTATAACAGCTCTGTGAGAATCTGGGGATGTGGGTCGTAGTAATCACCTAGACAGATAGCCCAGACAAGCTGCACCCCTGGACACTCAGGCGAACATCCTCCAAGACCCAGTCCAGAATATCCCAAGCTGGGACCTGTAGTTTCACTGCCCTACACCAGGCTCTACCCACTGTCTCCTAAAGTTTTAGGTTTGGCCCACAGTTTTATAGTAAAACCCGCCAGTATATTTTGCAGTCACAGCCGATGCTTATCTAGACCTCGAACACCACAAACTAAGCACATGGATACACCTCCAACCAGCAACCATCATCTCCCACTCAGTGTCCTAAGTACTCCAATGCCACCCCCGATTTGAACTTGTTCGCAAGGAAGCATCTCCCACAATGCTAACTGTGCAGCGGTGGATGTATTTCCCTGAGGCTGAGCCCCTTACTTTAGACCCCCTGTAGGGACGGCACCACTTGGTCTACCTTTAGCCATTCACATAATGGGAATAGTGGCAGGGAGAACAATGGTGTAATTGAGGCAAGACACTAACTAGGCTAATGGAATGATTGCTTTACTCTTTTACCAATTACCAATCTTGTTCCTGGCCTTATGTGGACATAAGGTCTGGCCAGCACATTTCACCTCATGGCTGCGGGGTCTTGCAGCCAAAATCATTTATGCCAATACGAAGAGAATTATATGCGATATGTAGGTTCTCCAGGCTACAGATATTAATTGCCTATCCTCCGGTGATGGCCAATCCTTAGATCGGTGGGAGTCCGATACCCGACACCCTCTCTGATCAGCACTTTCGGGGAGCTGCGGCAGGGAGGACTATACAGTTTACAAAACCACTATGTAGTGGCCATGCCAGAGAACACATCTCATATTCCAAGTGAAAGGGAACTGAACTTCAGTACCACGGCACCATGGACTACACAGTGTACAGATCTTTTTGCTTTCACTCCATGGCGGCCTAAAACTGCTGATTGTTGGGGTGCTAAGTGTCAGATCAACATTGCTCTGATATTAACAACCTCACCTGAGGCAAGGATAGCAATATCTGTAGCTCGGTGAACCCCCATTTAAGCAGCTGTGGCACATGTAAACGTGCCCAATGATCTTGCAAAATACCCAAAAAGGGGGAGACTAGTAGAAATACTGTACATCATTCACCTACACTCCAATCAATATAAAAACTGCTGTGATTTTGCATGTGGTAAACCATATATGTACGACACTAGTACTTCAGATTACACTAAACCATAATACAATGTGGTAAATGTCATCTGCTATTTTATGATTTAGGATGCTTTTTCCCAGTCAGGCATATATAATAGTAAACCACTTACTGTTTTTTTTCTTACCTCTTATATCGGGTTGGCACATTTCTTTCCTAAACAAAGAGAAGCACACGTAAATTAATGATAAGTAATAACCATAACCAAACTATAGATATTTTCCTCTAGAACACAGAAATATTAGGAATGATATTTGTGGGTTTGAAGGGAAGCAGAAGAAGCCATTCAGAGCATACACAGTGAATATGAATTATACCTATAAAAGCCTTGTATCTGTAAGGCCTGTATTACACTGCCCGGTTTGGCAGAGTGCTCCCTCCCGGCAATCACTTGCTCGCTAGTAGAGGAGACCGCTGCTATTACATGCAGCAATCTCCTCCGCAGCATGGAGAGGAGCCATCACTATGCCATCACTTGTCCCCATACTGTCTAGTGGTTTGCCAGCAGCCCAGATAATATTCTGACAGCAGCAAACCAAACAAGCCACTATGTCACATACTGAGGTTCATACTACCCCTGAAATTTGTGGTGGTGCAGGCTCACTGAAGATCAAAAAATTAGGTGCCAAATAAAATGAGTCACCGCTTAAAGTAGGGGCCTCTAGGTCGGATCTCAGATGTGGGACCAGCAACTGTCTGACTTTGCTGGCATGTCCTAGCAATATGCTAATTTTGAATAATATATTATATATTATATATATATAAAATAATAAAATAAAAAAAAAAGCAAATAGCAAAATGTCCCCAACCCCTTTAACTTTTTCTGTTACACCATTCACTTTGTCCAGAGAGAGCCCCCTTGTAGTGAGCACCACACATTACACTAAGCAATGTTTCTGTGGTTATCTGTATCTGGCCGTATAAAGAGAACAATCATCATATTGTTATCCCAAGTATACACCTTCTATTAAAATGAGAATTACCTTGCAGATAACATAATCAAAGTTGGTCACATACTTATAAGAGCATTCACATAGAAAATACTGAAATATTCCACTAGGGCATTCACAGTAGGCGGACACGTCCCATTTCTCACAGCTTTGCAGTGTAGACTGGGATAGTATGAGAAGCAAAACTGCAGTATGGAAGAATATGAACAGCTATAAAAGGGCTTAATCAGCATTACAGGCCTTTGTGGACCATAGCCACACTATGCATGGCCACTGGCAGGCTCACGTTTTCCAGCTTGTTGGTTTATTAATCACATATGGTCTCATAAGACAAGAAACCCAGAAAATTATTTTTTCCTTGCCACAGTAGAAATCTGTATAAAGCAATTCTGATGCCTCTGCACACGAGGCTGTAATTTTACATATCATGTGAATAATCTGCACTAGGACACCGCATCCTGTCTGCATAGCAGCACTGTGGGTAATCCCATAATTTGTTATTCAGATACTTGTGCTAGACGACATCTTACTTTCAGGATCAGATGACCAAACTGCTTTTCTGACTTAAAGCATAGCTGTACTAGGCCACTTACAACCCACATGAAATGATTTGGGATAGTAGGAGATTCATCTTCCATACAATACATGAAGCAGCACTCAAGTCCTATTTCAATGGCTCTGAGGAAGCGTGACATCACGTGAAATGACCGCAGGCCAAGGATTTTTTTTTGTCCTCCCTTGTTTATCTGCAATTTGGCATGGATTGAATAAAGCTGCTGAAATAGGACCGGTGAGTGTCGCTTTATACATTCTATGGTAGATGAATGTATGCAATGGATTTTGGAGACGAGCACCATGGAAAGACTCTGTGACTGTGCAGGCAACTGTAGATAGCAGGGCTGCAGTCGGGGATTTGGCTTACCGACTCCAACTCCTCAATTTCCCCTGACTCCGACTCCCAATCCGACTCCGACTCCCTCATACATGGCACATGTTTAAGTGATAACTTTAAACAAACTTTGCATAAATCAATAGTACAGTTTGTAATCTATGTTTTACTAGATATCTTTACTCTGAACTTTCAGTATCATGCTTCTCTGGGTACAGCTCACTAAGGACCTGATGTATGAAAACTGTCTAGGTCTAAGACTTTCTTTGTTGCCCATAGCAACCAATCAGAGCTCCCCTTTCATTTCTCCAGACCACTATATGAAATGAAAGGGGTGCTCTGATTGGTTTCTATAGGCAACAAAGAAACTTCTACACCTAGACAGTTTTCATACATAAGGCCCTAGGTATTTTACATCAGAGGAAAATCAAACTAACACATAAAGCATACAGAGAGAACATGCACTGGACAAGTGATTTATGCACAGTTTATTGAAAGTTTAAATATACTAAGAAGTACTTGCCTTAAAGGGGTTCTCTCAGCACATTAATTCAGTGGCTGACAAGCAGTTTGCACTCACACTGTCTCCTCAGGCTGTAGGGTGGGTCTCCAGCAGTTATTAGCATATATTAACTTACTCTGACAGAACAGGAGGTTGTGATCTCTAACACAATTACAGGTAAAGCCATGCTTCTCAGTCCTCACAACACTTGTACCTTTTGCTTACTGCAGGTAATCACTCAGAGCTCAGTCCCATCATTCTTCACTGCTCTCAGCCAATCAGATAACAGTTTTTCTGGTCTGAAGGTTACCATAGAAACATGTGTATAGTGAGAGACCTGCTGAACTGTCTATAGTTCATGACTAAAGTAAAATCTACTGACCACTGTATTTAGAAAATGTCTTCTTTTAACTGTCTCTTTATGTTGAAAGCTAATCTTTGTAACTAGTGAGAAAACCTCTTTAATCCTGTTTTCTCTAGTAGCGCTAAGATGATTGAAGCCATTCCTTTCCAGTGCCTTTTTCCTCTGATCTGTAGCAGAGGAGCTTCACTTCTGAGCATCTACATAAAGGGCAGCACACATTCTCCTCAACTAAAAGCCTAGATCCTTAGTTCAGGAATAGAACAGACATTTATAGGACATTTCATCATTTACCCAAATTCTTATGAAAATATATTCGGCACATACTGCATTGAACTAAATGTACCAATTTATTATATATTTTAGGAGTCGGTCTTTTTTATACAGACTCCAACTCCGACTCCACCAAAATGGACACCGACTCCGACTTCACAGCCCTGGTAGATAGCTATTAAGGGTTAAAGAGGTTGTGTCACTTCAATAAGTGGAATTTATCATGTAGAGAAAGTTAATACAAGCCACTTACTAATGTATTGTGATTGTCCATATTATCTCTTTTGCTGGCTGGATTCATTTTTCCATCACATTAAACACAGTTCATATCCAGGGGTTACGACCACCCTACAATCCAGCAGCGGTGGTCGTGCTTGCACACTATAGGAAAAAGCACTGGCCTAGGCACACTCCCACAGTCCCGGCCACTAGAGGTAAGCGCTTTTTCTTAAAACAGGAGTAGAAAATAGCCTAAATTTAAGCCAGAAAGGAAGCTGTCTTACATTTAAACTGGCGGTGGATGCGCCAAAGTTATATAGGGGCCTGCCCCTCTATATAACCTTGGCAGATCCACCACCAGCGCAGGGGTTATGATGGTTTTAATAAATGACCCCCACAATTTACAAGTACATATAAAAGAAAGAAATGTCTGTATTTGCTGCAAAAAATATTATCCAGATTAGGTAATGTGCAGGTAAAAAACTGACCCAGTATTTATGACCTGAAACCATACTTAGTGGAGACTTCACAATGAAACGTCCAATATAGAAAACATACATGGAAATCCTCTCTCTGTCTGATGGGACGTATACACTTTGAAAACCAAGAGTAGGTATTTCTGTCATTGACAGATCTACTGAAGATGAAACAGCCATTAGCTGTGTTAGATAAGCGGGATAAACTCCCATAAGTGGCCGAGTACAGGAAAGATAGGGTGTTCCTGACCGTGCGGTGAAGAGTCTATTGCAAGGATGGAGCAGAAGGAGTACGGTACTGACCTTGTTGTGCCTGATACTTTTGATGACCCCCTCTTCTCTCACAAACTCATGTCTTAGGGTGCGACCACACGTCTCGACAGGAGAACGCCCAGCAAAACTGATTTACGGTAATTAACAAATAGAATTACATTAATGTAATTTAAAGGGGTTATGCCATGATTTATGTAAAAAGTGAAAATCAGACATGATGTAGTACAGGGATCAGCAACCTTCGGCACTCCAGCTGCTGTGAAACTACAACTCCCAGCATGCTGTTTCTGTAAGTCCCTCAGAAGTGAAAGGAGGATTCTGGGAGCTGCGGTTTTAGAACAGCTGGGGTGCCGGAGGTTGCTGATCTCTGATGTAGTACATGACAATACCTTTCTAACAAAGCTAGAACCAGCCCTGTACCTCACATGAATCCAGAGATCTCCACATTTACTGCTCCAATTTGTCTGCTACATTTAATTCAGCCTGTGCAGGTGTCCCCCTTCTGCTGCAGCTCTCTCCCTGTAACTGCCACAGCTTCTTACAGAATATAAGGCTGGTGACAGTTAAAGATTTAAACTGAGCATGTTCTACCAGCTCAGTGAGATGGACACAAAATAAGGAAAAGAACAAACAGCAGGTGGCGCTATACCGATACATTTTACTGAATAACTCAGTGGCTATACTAAATTTTTAATTACATGCAATTACAAAACGATTCAGATCCAGGTGCTGGTTTGAAAACACAGAATACACTTTGAGACACAACCCCTTTAAGTCTGCTGTGTGTGTGGAAGAATACACACCATAACCACAGGTAAGTTGCTGCAAAAACTCAATGTGGCTTTTTGATGCGTTGTTTTGCAGCATCCAAAATGCAGCACAGCCGTGACTTGTAGAAGCACCCTCAAAGTCCAGTCCAGCTGATATCATGAGGAGCTGCAGGTGGCCACCCATTTCACATGCAGGAACATTACAGAGACAATGTACTGGAGCCCACTACAATGAAGGAGGATCATGAATACCCGGGGCAGAGCAGGAACTCTTTCTTAAAGGGGTTTTCCAGAAAGTAACTACTGATGAGTTATCCTTAGTGCAAGTCCAAATCCCAAGGCACCCCTGCCAATGAACATTCTTGCAAGTGCAGCCACAGAACTGCACACAAGGCTCAGTACACTGTAACTGGGTACGGCAGCCCTGTACTGAGTGTACTGTGTAGCTCCAATGTCTGGATTCTGGCACCGCAGCTCCTGGAAACGCTGGTGGTGGGGACTGGAGACCTATCCGAAATTGATAAACCTATGCTAAGGAAAATTTATCAATAGCTAGCTTATCACCCATCTGTAAGGACATCCGTGGAAAGGTGGTCTGTGGTTCATCCATGAAGATATCTGTGCTGTGTTAGTGGTTTCCATGGACCCATAAACTTCAATGTGCTCATTTGGTCGACATCACGGGTGAAAGTAGTTCTTGTCTCCATTGATTCTCAATGGACCCTTGGTCAGTTAGAAAATCACTGATGTGTAAGTAAACACATTAAAATCAAAGGGTACAAGTGCTCTCCATGGAGAACACGGACGGCACACGTCTGTGATTCACTAACGTGAGAAGGAGGTCTTATATGGCCACTGTACTTTCAAAAAAGGTATCATAAATCAACAGCACAGGTGAATAAAAGAAACTTAACAATAAAATTAACACCCAGTTTTCAATTTAGTCATACATTTCCTGGAGGGATAACAGAGGAACAGCTCCAGAAATGTTATTTAAAGAGGAAACAAGCATTTAATAAAACAGACAAGCCTCCAATGACTGATGGGTGTTTCTGGATGTGAGCTTATACTTTGGCTGCTGTTAGATGGTAGAAATAGACAGGGAACAGTGGAGACAGTGCTCTCCGCAATAATACAGCAGACTCCACCGTACTGAAGTGAGCCACCACACTATTATCCTGTTTGGTATCATAATAATAGTTATTTATATATAGATAAGTTGAAAAAGGCACATGGTTATAAAGCTCAATTATACATCAGAAGTGCCATGTTAGGAACCAGAAGTGCCATGTTAGGAACAAAGCGTACTTTTATTTTTATTCTAATGCAGTGCTTGGAGCACTGAGGAGCTGGCCCAGTCCCTTGAGCACTATATAGATATCCTCAGTGCTGGGATGCCCAGTCCTAAAATCTCGTGCATGTGCTGGCAAGTGTGCAGTCTGTGCATGCACAGTTCAGGCCTCATAGCAGGGAGGGTTGTCACCGCTCTGAGATCCAGAAAGAGTACAACTGGCACATGCGCAGTTCACATCATTAGAGAGGGGTCGCTCTCTAGGAGGTCTGACCTGCACATGAGCCAACTGTACTCGTCAGTACACATGCAAGATTTCAAAACCAGGCATTTGAACAGTGACAATGTCTGGTCCCGTCAATCAGTACAGGAGGGAGAGTGGCTACGGGGGAGAGGGGAGTTATTATATATCATATATTATAGAAAATTATTATGGGGGGAAAAGAATCAAAAATTAAAATAGTCAATTCACCGTTTTTCATACACACTACAAAATAATATCAACGAAAACTACAGATCACCCTGCAAAAAAATGAGCCCTCATACAGCTCCATGTACATAAATATACGAAAGGGACGGGGGTCAAAATATGATGATGCAAAGTAAAAAAACAAACACCATAAAAAATCCTCATAAAACTATTGTGGAATTGCTCATTTTTCCAATTCCATCCCATCTGAATGCTTTCTGCTATATCATATGCCATATTAAAAGGTGCCATTAGAAAGTACAACTTGTCTCACATAACCCAACCCCTCACACGGCTACGTGAACGGAAAAATAAAAATGTTATGGCTCAGAGAAGGCAGGAAATAAAAAAACAAAAAAAGGAAAATGGCTGGGTCAGGAAGGGACTAATTAATGGTCGCTGATATGAGGAATGGCCTCACTCCTTCTACAGAACCGTCATTCAGCAGATATGCAGCAAAGAAGCTGTGGTTACATGTAAACATATGGCAGATGAGAAGCAGCAGAGTTTACAGTGTAATTCCCCATGGTCTGCAGTACGGGTGACATAACGGCTAATACGCTGATTAATGGAGGCTCCAGCGTTGAATGTATATCTGTTCACATTTCAGTAATATACACAGGAAAGGGGACACATGTAGACAGTTTGCCTGGAAGTGGTTTAGTTTCTCTGCATTCCTGGCACTGATAATGAAGCAGAAGGAGGCAGGCAGCACTTAGGACTACTGTTTACTAACTAGGAAGCGTGTGCTACATCAGATCTCTACATTCCTTACATGCCATTCACTCACAATTAAAAACACATCTCAAATTCCCAATTGGACTCAACAGGCAATCCTGTTAACATATAAACACTAAAAACTGGATCTCACAAGGAGGAGACTTAAAGGGGTCATAGTAACGGGATATACCACATGTCTTTGGTACCAGAGAGGAGGCTTGCAGTTATATCTCCAGAGCAGGGATCCCCTGGACCAGCAGCATACACAGATCTCATATGGTCCCATAGTCTTTCACTGATGGTTGCTAGGAGATGTTGTTTGTAAACCTTCAGGATAGGTCATTAGTATCAAAGCCTCAAAAAACACCTTTAAGAACCATTGCGGTCTATGGCCATTTTTTTTTTTAACAGCCAGTTGATACCGGCCATCAACATACAGGACCTAATTTTGGCAATTTTGACAGACAGACCCCATTGAAATCAATAGGCGAGTTTTTAACAGCTGTTTAGACAGGCTATGTAAAACAGGTACACAATGGAAAATAAAAAGAATAAAATACTCGGGTATGCTAGGAACACTTGCTCCACACTGCAGTCCTTACGACCTGACGCTCCCAGAGTGACCATGTGACGTCATGATGCTGGGAGCATCAGGTCCTGCTGCCTCCAGTGTGGAGAAAGTGTTCCCAGCGTCCCTGTGGTGAGGTTTTTTATTCATTTATTTTTTTTAAATCGTCTGCACTACTGGGGGCGGGCGGGGGTATTATATATATTGGGCAATCTTCTTATACTGGGGGCACACTATGGAGGCCATTTATAGCACTGAGGGAACTATGGAGTCCATTATATCTCCTGGAGGCACTACAGGGGGACATTTTAGATACTGACGCACTGCAGGGGTTGGGGTTAAAAAAAAAAAAAGCCAATGAAATGTATCCATTTTTATAGTTCATTTTTAAAGGCTGTTAAGCGGATGCAAAAGGGGCATTAAAAATAGATGAACAGAAAATGGATGCTGTACAGCAAGATATTTTAATTTCTGCACCTTTAATTCCTTGAAATTTAGTTAGTGGTGCCTGATACCCGGCCATGTTCCTGAAGTAACTGTACATGTGTACTGCACACTGAAGAGGTGGGTCTAGGATTCGGCAGGAGACTATAAAACATTGAGCTAGGTTACAAAGAGCTCAGCTCCATCGGAGACATCATCAGGGTAAGATGTGTCTTGCTTTGCATCACATATCGGCTGGGTGCCATGCTGGGCCCTGGTCAATGGGGAGCTCGCTCATTTGTTCACGGCTCCAGTGACTGTTACCTACTTTACCCTGTATGTTATCTTTTTTTATATTTATCTTTTATCATAGTCTAGTAAACTCTTATGCATCCTAGTCGTGTAGAATTCACAATAATAATGATGCACAAACTGATGCAAAATGGCCATGAAAAACTGACACCTTTTTAACTGACTTATTTTTCACAGTCGTGTGAATGTTCCCTAACTATCCCAAGTTCATTTTGTAGACCTGTACCCAGCAGACATGCAAGTCTGTTTAGTGTATGGCCCCATCTGTGTGAGGTACCAGTGTTTGCGTGTAATGTATTGCTCATTGAGTGCTGCTGCATGTTTGTGTTTGCATTAACACTGCAGTCACAGCAAATTTACACCTAGACATTTATTTCATATTCTTAGTAGGTGCTAAGAAATAATAATGAAATCGGTCAATCTCTACGCCTCACCAAGAGGTGAAATAGCTAGAGAGGTATTAAGTGAGGAATTGTGTGGCATTATACTGCAAATTATACAGCGGAAACTATGCTCATATTTGCACTTATAGATGGTGCTTGGAGTAACCTTGAACATGTATTTCCATCCATGTATAGCACAAATACATTACACTTATCTGTGACTCCGATTCTAATGCTGTAATAGACTGGCAGACAGTCTGACAGATCATCGGTAACGAGCGTTCCAAATAACGCTCGTTAGCGATGATCTGGCAGTGTAATACTGCCGACAATTATTCGGGTAATCAAGATTTTTAAATTGGCTTAAAAATCATTGTTTGCCAGCGGCAGATCTTGCAATCTAGTCAGATCTGCTGCTGGCAAAACACTAGTAAGTATGGGGACGAGCGATGGCATTAGCTTTCACTCCTCCCCCTACTGTGAAGGAGATTGTTGCATTTAATAGCAGCAGTTTCCTCCACTAGCGAGCAGGTGATTTCCAGGAAGGAATGCTTCCTTCCCAACACTGTATAAACAAGCACAAACCTGTAGATAATGTAAGGGCCCTACTACACAGCATGATTTCTGGCCAATTATCGGGAATACAATTGTTCCGATAACTGCCCTGTATAATCGAGTAGCCAATGAAAGAGCTCGCCTATCGGCTGATTGGCATCTTTCATCAGGATTAAAGATGCCCGATTATCGGCTGCACATCTCCTTGTGTAATTACGGATGTCCTTCCAGTAATGAATAGAACAGAATGAGGATAGAATGACTGCGGTAGTAATCGTTCCGGCCACATGCAGTATGCTTCAGCCTGGGTAAACGAGTGCAGATGGAAGATTATCTTCCATCGGCACTCGCACTACTGGAAGACTGGGAAATGTAATAGCACCCTAAGTCTTCACAAATAACTCACAAGCAGTGTCTGGTACAGCTCAGCCCCATTCAAGTCAAGGCAAATTTGATGTTCGGTGCATTTGATGTTTTGGTGTTTGGCTCAGTGGCAACATTTTAAATAAAACAAATATACTGAAAGCTAAATACTAAGAAAAAAACACAGTGCTAAAAGTTCATTCTTACCGAAAAGTCACTTGGGTCTATACTAAGCGACTCGTTCTGGAGGGTATTTTGCTGGGTAACAACATCTTCTCTCTTCCTTTCTTTCTGTCCAGATTCATCATCGTCTTCATCTTCAGGACTCTGCACAAATGAAACAAATGAATGAATCGGTCTATCCCATGTGATTCTGTGACATTTATAATACGCCAGCCATATACTGTAATGATTAATACAGCATACTGAATCCACAGACAAATGGTGCACAAATCGTTCTTACAGGATATCTGAAGTAAATGTAAAACAGAATGAATAGTATATACTGTATAGGAATCTCTGAAGACATATAAATGAGAGCTTCCCTCTGCTAATAAACTACAATTCATCCTTCAGCAGGACACAAAGCCAAGGATCTGAAGAGCCTAAACTGAATGTGCTGCACTGGGTCAGCAAACGTGATTGATGTGAGATTCTGCGTACAATGGCCACAAATACCATCCAACAAGCTTGAGCAAAGTACGGCATCTGCCTGGAGGAGCGGGCCAAAATGATTTGGATATGAAATCCTGGTTTATTGCCTCGGCACCCACATAACACAAAGGAGGATATAATTTGCGCAGTGGAACGGAAGAGAATAATTAGACATTAAACCGTGAGCCGGTGTCTCCCGACAGGCTACGCAGGCAGCAGTTGCTCCGTAAACATGTACTGACACACTGCTGTTTCTCAAGTCACTGACACGAGAGGTCACTTGGGTTACAAGCTTTACACTGAGAATCGAACAAAAAGCTCAAGAATCTCTTCATTTTGCCAAAGCAAACGTTGTGCAGATCTTCTTTCCCTCACACTAAATAACAGAAAAAAATCTAATTAAAAGATTGCAAATGAATAACTCATGAATGAATTTTGCCATCTGTACAGGACCAGGGTGGTGAACCTCTTTGTCAAAGTTTCCTTAAAAATCAACAGGCCGGGGACTACACAGTGACAGTAAGTGGATGTAAAGTGCTATAAACTGTTAATTGAAAAAAGAAATGTAATAAATTTTGATCAATTATAACAGAATTTACCAATCTTTCCTATCCTCCATATATACTCCACCTAATCGGATATTCACACATGTAAAGACTGTGGATTTGCTAGAGGCAGTACCAGCAAAGGGGGTATTGAGTGAGATTTTTTGAAAGCTCCGTCTCACAATGTGAAAAAGAAAATTCCACAGTGTAAACTGACCTGCAGAAATTGCAGCCCCATATGGCTGCACCCTTAGGTACAGAAGGTGATAACCGGACCCGTATAACAGTAAAATCTACATAACCCCAGCCTAAATAATGACAGCAATAGGACCCCTCAATAGCAGCGCCAGGCAGATGATGGTGGGTGGACTGCGACACTCAGGGTGTCGCTACCTCCCCTTCTTACCACCCTCTTGAAGACCCAGCCACTCAAAGATGCAGCTCATGGCAGAACTATTCTAATGCATACCACTAACAGAATGTGTGCAATGGGTTTGCCACCCATGGTACAGTTTGACCAGTAATCTTGGCACTGTGACTCCCATGGCCCTGGTAAAAATACACAGCGTGTGCAGCACATTACACTTCTGGCATTTTTCTGAGACGTATGGACCCGATGCCATTACAAATGGGCCACCGTGTCACTGCAGATGCATAACAAGGAATATGTTGCATGTGAGACACTAAGACTACTTTCACACTAGCGTTAATATTTTCCGGTATTGAAATCCGTCATAGGGGCTCAATACCGGAAAAATGCTTCAGTTTTGTCCCCATTCGTTGTCAATGGGGACAAAACTAAACTGAACAGAACGGAGCGCTCCAAAATGCATTCCGTTCCTTTCTCATACTTGTGCTACGGTTTGCTTTCCATCCTGGGATGCGGAACAAGACATGACACACAATGCAAGTCAATGGGGACGGATCCGTTTTCTCTGACACAATCTGACACAACAGAAAACGGATCCGTTTACCATTGACTTTTAATGGAGTTCATGACGGATCCGTCTTGGCTATGTTAAACATAATTCAACCGGATCCGTTCAGAATGGATGCAGACGGTTGTATTATCAGTAACGGAAGCGTTTTTGCCGAACGCTGCCGGATCCAACAAAAATGCAAGTGTGAAAGTAGCCTAACACCCATTGCTTTCATACGTTTGTCACCCGTTTGTGCAACTGAAAATATGGTTAAACCGATAGTCACCACTGCTTGTCATTTTTAAATTCAGTTTTACCAAGCTGCATCCTAGGACAGACATGAGAGAATTGATCCGTTCATCAAACAGACTTCTAGAGCAGTGAGGGGCTCCCCCCTCCTCATTGATTGACAGGCGGGACGATTGATTGACCCTGTCAATCTCAGACCTGCGCCATGGCTCCGGGGAGCACCGCAAAGACAGAGGATCTGCTGCTACTACTGGAGCAGCGCTGATGTCAACTGTGCTTGCATGCTACCCAACAGACATCACATTTTTGGTGGAGACTTCTGCCATCTAGACAGATAAACACTAGGGTGAGAGTCATCAAAATGAACGCAAAGGAAAAGCAGACTATGTTCCCGTCACATCAGAGTACTGAAAAGCAAGAGAGCACTGCATCTTATCTCTTAAGGTGCCATACACCTTCAATAGCGTTGGCTGAGAGTTGAGAAAACCGCTGCCAGAAGTGGCGACAGCTTATCTTCTGAGAAAACAAAAGGACTGGGCATTGAAGACCAACATGCTCAATCCTTCTTTCCCCCAACATCATCTGTCGGGGAAGAGTCAGTGAATTCAGTCAACAATTATTTAATGTGTACGGGGGCCTTAGGTTCTTCACCTTTTTCTTACTGATGATCTATCCTTTGGGATAGGTGATCAGCATCTGGTCGGCTGGGTGGTCCGACACCCAGGACCCCAGCCCAGCACTCGCAGTAGGACCGCTGCCTTCTCGCAGGCCAGTGACGTCACAACAACATCACTAGCCTGATTCACTTCAATCATATATAAAAGTGGTCTGCCAATACAAAAAAAAAAAACCTGGTACCATCACAAACATAACACATTTTTTAACACACACACACATACAATGGAGGAACTACTGTTTTTTTCCCCATTGTGAACCCAAAAATCAGGCCCAAAAAAGTAGAACCCATCCTGCCACAAACCAGCCCTAAAAAGGCTATCTTCACAAAACAATAAAAAGTTGTTGCACTTGGAATGTGTTGCTTTAAATATGACCCAAAAAAAGGCCTGTCCTTAAATGGGTAACAAAAATGACCTTTAGTATTAATTTCGTTAAGAAACACAGAGACGTCACGGAAGAATGAAACATCATGGACAGCAGTCTGCTACTGGAGCAAGGCAGGAGGAATATGAAATATATTGCTGAACTTTTCAGCCCCCTAGAGACATATGGAGTTAATTAAATGTATTACAGCAGCAGTACAATGAATGTACAAGATAAGAAATGGAGCACACTGTGTATGCTGCATGGTGAAATGCAAAGCATGTGCTCGTATTATACAGCGGATTTTGGGAAGTGAAAAAAAAAAAACATTCCTTGAATATCTATTGGAGGAATGTTCTTCAGGTCTGGTGGTGAAGCCGTTTCCTTATAAGGCTAAAGCTTTGTACTCTTAGCTCACAATATCCTTCTTATCTTGGTACACAGGAAATTTTATACTAGTAAACCTATAGTAAAAGGCTAAAAAAAGAAAAGTACAGTGTCCAGTGTATGTGCAAACATAACCTGGAGTTCACATAGTATACCTTCAGGTATTGTCACACCAGTCACCTACAGTATAACCTTCACACACAGTCGAGTCTTATAAGTATGACCATCAGCTAATATCCAGAGTAACCTCTGTGTGCAGCACACAGAACAGCTATATAGGCTGGGAGTGACTCAATAAGGTCCTGGTAGGTTGTCATAGGTAGCTGGAGCCATGCTGACCACGGTGCATCCCACAGCTGCTGGAGGGGGCATGGGGAGGATCCATAGAGCAAACACAACGATCGAGATGGTTCCACAAATGATCAACTAGATTCAAGTCTGGGGAATTAGGGGGTCAGGGTGAAACTTGGAAGCCTTGGTCATGCTGTTCCAACCAATGTGAGACATTTCTAGCAGTGTGACATGTCGCATTTTCTTGTTGTAAGATCCCACCAACATGTATGGGTGTATGTGTTCTGCAAGGAGGAATTCATACCCAAATCCATTAAGAGTGCCTTCCACATGGATGAGTGGGCCCAGAGAATGCCACAAAAACATTCCCCAGACCTTAAAGCTGCCACCAGCAGCTTGTGTTCTTCCAGCAATGGCTGCAGGGTATCTGTCTTCGGAGGTTTCTCATCTGACATGCCAACATCCATCTGTTCAATGAAGCAGAAAACGTGACTCATCAGAGAAGACAATTCAAATGAAGCCTTTTCTGCTGATGTAACTTTGTTAGCAGAGATGAAGTGACTATCCATCTGCTTCGGAGCCCCATAAGTAGTAGGGTTCGCTGAACTTTCTTAGCCTCCTGGTTCATTTAGCGGTAAGCTGCTCCACTGTAGAGTGTTGATTCGCCTTCAAGCACCTTCATAGCCAACGTTCACTGCTCACATTAATGGCATGTGATACTCTGCAGATTCCACCTTGCTTATTCACAATGGTGCCATTTTTCCATTCACAATACACTTTCACCACAGCAGCATGTGAACAGTTTCAGAAATACCCCCACCCTTGTCCCGAAAGCCAATATTCATCCCTTTTGCAACTCTGATAATTCCCCCTTTTTCCCATGACAGCAATGAGGGATATGTGTGCAGACCGCCTACCACATGCCTTTCTATCCATCAAACCAGCTCAGGACACGCGACTTCCTTCATGAGCTATAGGTTGTTGATGCCGAAAGTAGGAAGTGGTCATAACAATGAGACTTGACTGCGTACAATATAGGCTACTTTCACATCTGAGCTTTTCCTTTCCACTATCTGTCATAAGATGTCAATAGAGGGGGAAAACGATTCAGTTTTGTCCCAATTCATTGTCAATGGGGACAAAACAGACTGAATGGAGTCACCAGAATTCATTCCGTTCCACTGCGTTCTCATGCCAGACGGATCCGGCATGAAACAAAATGTAAGTCAATGTTGCTGAATCAGTTTTTTAGGACACAAAAGAAAATGGATCTGCCACCCATTGACTTACAAAGGTTTTAGTTCTGAATCCGTCATGGCTATTTTAGAGATAATACAGCCGGTTGCAGCCATTTGTATTATCTGAACAGAAGCGTTTTTGCTGATCCATGACAGATCCAGCAAAAGCGTAGATGTGAAAGTAGCCTTACTCTGACTAGATAACTTGGTGAAAGTACCGTATGTGATAATGAAAAGTGGCATTGACTCCCATTGCAAACAATAGGATGGCTGCTAACATTTTCCAAAGGGCTTTTGAAAAATGATAAATGGATGTGATGCCAGAGGAGGACTACTACGGGATTCAGCTCTATGCACAGGATTTATGTGCTATAAACTGCAGCCTCTGTACGCTGACAGACTGCGAGATCAATTTATTTTGTAGCTGACGTTAACAGATGAAAAGCCAGAAACAATTTGCGTTTGCTGAATGTAATATTTACGCTTGCTGCTGTGCTGGATGAAGTGGAAGTAGACTGTCTTCAGTACAAGCACTTTGAGCGCAGTTTACATTATAATCTGGCACTCTGGAAACAGTCAATATGCCTGTTGCTGCATTTGCCAGACTAATGAGTATTTTCCGTATTAAACAGCACATCCCAAAGTCTGCAAACCAGTAATTTATTTATTTTTTACAAATTGGTAGATATTACTGGTTAGATTTTTTTTAAAGTAAGGAAAATAAATTCTGAAAAGTTCTCTTCCATCCCTTCTCCAAGCTCTGCAGTCTCATGCAGCAATACAGCCAACCATCTAACATGTCTGGGTGCTTCCCGGCTTGCCCCAAATGAAGGTCACAAACAATCGCTGTTGGTCAAACTAATCTAATTTGTTTGGCTGGTGTTAAGTTCCTTTTACACGGGCCGATTATTGGCCGAAAAATTGTTCCTAGGAACGCTAGTGCCGATAATCGGCCCGTGTAAAAGTGGCCCTAATCAGCCGACGAACGAGCAAAACGCTTGTTCGTCGGCTGATTGGATCTTTTGTAGAAACCAAAAGATCCAATCTGTCGGGCGCACATCGCCCTGTGTAAACAGGCGATGTGCGCCTGACAGTATGGAGCTTCCCAGCCGCACGAGCGATACAGCGATCACTCGTGCGGCCCGGCGCTCGATTCGTCGGGCCGTGTAAAGGCTCCCTGCCCGAGCGCCGATCAGCGATATCGGCGCTCGGGCAGGGAGAATAATCGGCCCGTCTAAAAGGGCCTTTAGGCTCTGGGAGGACTGGGCTCATCAAGCCAACGTGTATTATCAGGAAATTTCTCCCATCATGAACACCAGACTGAGTAAAGGCCCTTTTACACAGGGGTGACTTTGCAGTCATTATTTCCCAGCGTACACAGAACAATCTGCTGCCCAGAAACAATGATTTTGGTGTCCATATCACCAAGCTTTCATTTGATGTTTGCTCATTCATGAAGCGACCAGTGGCACCTATACACAGGGCAATTACTGTCAACGTTCCTTCTCGATATTCCACCTGTGTAAAAGGGCATTAAAGGGAATCGGTCACCAGTGACCTATCTATTAAACTGTTTGTATAGACACAAGGCTCATGTTCCCCTGATTGAAATGCTGGTTTTCTTTTGTTGATCTGAGGCTCCGTTCCCGGGTTATGATGCTTTTTCTTAATGTGCAAATGAAGCATTTGGTGCAATGAGAGCGTCACAGTTACTCTTTTTGCACACTCCTTTCAGTGGTCAGCCCCTCCCTGACGGCTTTGATTGACTTGGCCAGGCAGTGGCAAAGCAGAGAGGGAGGGGCTGGTCTCAGAAAGAAGGAGAACCTATGCACAACAAGAGCAATGGTGAGGCCCTCATTGTACCAAAGGCCTCATTTGCACATTAAGAAAAAGCATCATCGCTTCGGAGTCTTGGACCAACAAAAGGAAAACAGCATTTTAATCAGGTGGACCACAGCTATGTGTCTAGACCTGTGACGGCTAACATCTGGCACTCCTGCTGTGGTAAAACTATAACTCCCAAGATGCCTCCTTGCTTGGCTGTTCTCAGAACTCCACAGAAATGAATGGAGCATGCTGGGAGTCGTAGTTTCACCGCAGCTAGAGCGCTGGAGGTTAGCCATCACTGGTCTAGGCAAATAGCTGAATAGGGAGGTCGCTGGTGACAGATTCCCTTTAACTGATGAAAACTAGATAATAAGCCTTGGGCTATCATTGAAGGCACATTTTCACCACTGTGAAACTAATTAAAAGACACTACAGTTTGCGGACACCTGGCTAGTGTTCATGTGCAGGGGAGAGTGGGGAACGGTTTTACTTATTTATAGTTTTAAATGATATGCAGTACTAACTTCAAATGATTCCAGCTTGATCTTGATGAGAAACCGTCTTTGAGGCTTCATCATCTATCTGAGCTGGTTCTGCTCTACAATTGCCGTACTTTCATATAATAGTACTAGGAGGAGGCACCTTCTATCTTGTAAACCTTTCAATATTACATGAGAATAGAAAAGAAACATGAATTTATACAACATATCCTTAGAGGGTTTTCACTGGAGGCCTGTAGTACTATAGGCTCAAACTGCTGTTGCCATAATGTCATTTCTATCTCTGGCATTCATTATCTATACAGAGAAAACAGACATTATGCAATGGATATGAACGATTAGTGGTGTGATACCTAATAATCTGCTCTACACCAGGCCATTTGTCTTGCTTGCTTGTAAATCTATTTCCCAGATGGCCAAGTTCAAGTTAGGTGCAGGGAGTGGGTGAATCGCTGCACTTTAGATCCTGACTGCGTACAGGATCTGGACGTAGTGTGTGCACTATGACCCAACACTGCATGCAGTCAGGTGACGGGCCAGAGAAGACAAGGGAGTGCAACTAGAGGAGCGATCGCCGGACTGGGAGAGGGGCCGCGGAGAAGGAGTGGTAAGTGAAGTTCTTTATTTTATCTCTGATCTGAGGTCTGGTGGGGCTTTGGCATGGAAGTCTGATGGGGGGTCTGGCATGGAAGTCTGATCTGAGGTCTGATGGGGGTCTGGCATGGAAGTCTGATCTGAGGTCTGATGGGGGGTCTGGCATGGAAGTCTGATCTGAGGTCTGATGGGGGGTCTGGCATGGAAGTCTGATCTGAGGTCTGATGGGGGGTCTGGCATGGAAGTCTGATCTGAGGTCTGATGGGGGGTCTGGCATGGAAGTCTGATCTGAGGTCTGATGGGGGGGTCTGGCATGGAAGTCTGATCTGAGGTCTGATGGGGGGGTCTGGCATGGAAGTATGATTTAAAGTCTGATTGGGGTCTGGCATGGAAGTCTGATCTGAGGTCTGATGGGGGTCTGGCATGGAAGTCTGATCTGAGGTCTGATGGGGGGTCTGGCATGGAAGTCTGATCTGAGGTCTGATGGGGGGTCTGGCATGGAAGTCTGATCTGAGGTCTGATGGGGGGTCTGGCATGGAAGTATGATTTAAAGTCTGATTGGGGTCTGGCATGGAAGTCTGATCTGAGGTCTAATGGGGGTCTGGCATGGAAGTCTGATTTAAAGTCTGATGGGGGTCTGGCATGGAAGTCTGATGGGAATTTGACATGGAAGTCTGATGAATGTCTGATGCGAGTTCCTGATATGGGGGGGGGGGAGGCTGAAATGAGTTCCTGATTAGGGGGTCTGATCTGAGGATCTGATATGGGGTTCTGATCCGAGGATCTGATGAAAAAAATTTTTTTCATATATTAATCCTCTAAAACCTGGTGTGCGTTTTACAGAGCGAAAACCATGGTATATATTTGAGTATGAACTGATCTTTTAAATTAGATGCATATTTGATGATAATATGATAGACAGAGAGGCTGATAATAGATGGATAGACTGACAGATGGATTCACTTCTATATAATAAAATGTGTGACTTTCCAAACTGTAAAACGTGTGGTAGATGAAGGAGAGAGAGTAGGGGTTACTGTGAAATCCTGCTTATGTTGCACAACAAGGTTACAGAAGCCATACACAGGAATCTTACTGGAGCCCTAATGATGGAGTTTGTGAAAGAGAAGGCTGAGTGAGCAAGGAAAACTGAGAAGGAATGTTTCCCCAAACACAATCTGTTCACATTCTTCCTTACATGGAGACAAAATTCTCTTGAATGAAAGGAAAGCTTGGCATTGAAGATTCCCTGGCAGCAGCCAGCACACTTGAGATTCTATACCATCCTTCACCATGTGTAGAAAGCAGTCACCAGACAGGATTCCTGTGGTAATAACATCCGGGTTAATAATCATCGCCACTCATAAAAACCTGCGCAGCGCCTGCTTGTGTGTTTTTACTGGAATTTATTAGGTAGTTTTACAAACTGTGTAGACTTTGTTCTCTCACTCATAACTAATACTTACGACTTTCACTCAGATAAAAATCTTTATGATTTATAGATAGGAGAGCCCGGTATGACAAGCGCTCCATAAACCCGGTGTGAAATATTGCCCCAAATGACAGATGATATTGCCTGGTCAATCACATTACCTATTTCAATGTTTCAGTAGGGTAAGGATGGTGAAGCTGGGCACGTGTGGTCACTGTGTATCAACCACCTGGCAACTGAGGCTGGCTAGCAGTTGTGCACTGTATAGCACTATTTTATCTACAAAGCTGTGCAGTTCCAGCACTGAAATTACTGTAACACAGCTCATCAGCGGGGTCCCACCGAAATGACGGCACTATTATTTGGACACTTTGGGGAAGATCTATCAAAACTGGTGCAAAGGAAAACTGGCTTAGATGACCATAGCAACCAATCAGATTCCACCTTACATTTTTCACAGCTCCTTTGGAAAATGAAAGGTAGAATCTGATTGGTTGCTATGGTCAACTAAGCTAGTTCTACTTTACACCAGTTTTGATAAATGTTCTTCTTTATCTTATGGTTATTTGTAGTATAAATGAACACTACAAGGGCTCATGCACACAAACATATTTTCTTTTCGTGTCTGCTTTGTTTTGTTTTTTGCGGACCATATGCAGAACCATTCACTTCAATGGGTCCGCTTAAAAAATGGAAGTTACTCTGTGTGCATTTCGTTTCTGTATGTCCGTTCCGCAAAAACATAGAACATGTCCTATTATTGTCCACATTACAAACAAGGACAGGACTGTTCTATTAGTGGCCAACTGTTCCGTTCTTCAAAATATGGAATGCATACGGACGTCATCTGTATCTTTTGCGGATCCGTTTTTTGCGGACTGCAAAATACCTACGGTCATGTGTATGGGCCCTAAGAAAGTGAGCCAATGCAGAAAAATTAGAGAGCATCATTCAATCACTTGCTAACAGGTCCAGATGAGTGTTAACAGATGAAGGAGTGTCCCTGCACAGTCTAACACTGGCAGCACTGATTGGATAGTGTCAGACTCCTCCGACTGGTAACACCGTTAGCAAGTCATTCATAAAGTCTACTACGAATAACAGAGAAATGGTACATTATAGAGTTAGAAGCAGGGCTGTGTAGTCGGTAAGCCAAAGCCCTGACTCCAACTCCGACTCCTCAATTTCCCCTGACTCCGACTCTCTCATAAATGGCACATGTATCAGTGATAACTTTAAACAAACTTTGCATAAATCAATAGTACAGATATGTCATATATATTTCAGTATCAGGCTTCTCTGGGTACAGATCACTAAGAGCCTGATGTATGAAAACTGTCTAGGTCTAAGACTTTCTTTGTTGCCCATAGCAACCAATCAGAGCTCCCCTTTTATTTCACCAGAGCACTATATGAAATTAAAGGGGAGCTCTAATTGGTTTCTATGGGCAACAAAGAAAATTCTACACCTAGACAGTTTTCATACATAAGGCCCTAGGTGTTTTGCATCAGCAGCATATAGAAGCCATGAGAGCAGATAACCTCTCCAAACATGAGCTCAGAGGAAAGCATACAGAGAGAACATGCACTGGACAAGTGATTTATGCACAGGTTATTGAAAGTTTAGATATACTAAGAAGTACTTGCCTTAAAGGGGTTTTCTCAGCAAATTGATTCACTGGCTGACAGGTAGTTTGCACTTACTATGTCTCCTCAGGCCGTGGTGGGGGGGGTCTCTAGCAGTTATTAGCATATATTAACTTACTCTGACAGAGCAGGAGGTTGTGATCTCTAACACAATTACAGGTAAAGCCATCCTTCTCAGTTCTCACAACACATTTTGCTTACTGCAAGTAATCACTCAGAGCTCAGTCGCATCATTCCGTGGGGGTGAGGTCACTCCTGCTCTCAGCCAATCAGATAACAGTCTTAATGGTCTGCAGGTTACTATAGAAACCTGTGTACAGTGAGAGACCTGCTGAACTGTCTATAGTTCATGACTAAAGTAAAATCTACTGACCACTGTATTTAGAAAATGTCATCTTTTAACTGTCCCTTTATGTTGAAAGCTAATCTTTGTAACTAGTGAGAAAACCCCTTTAATCCTGTTTTCTCTAGTAGCTCTGAGATGAGTACAGCCATTCCTTCCCAGTGCCTTTTTCCTCTGATCTGTAGCAGAGGAGTTTCACTTCTGAGCATCTACTTGAAGAGCAGCACACAGTCATCTCAACTGAAAGCCTAGATCCTTAGTTCAGGAATAGAACAGACATTTCTAGGACATTTCATCATGTTCCCAAATTCTTATGAAAACATATTCAGCACATACTGCATTGAACTGAATGTACCAATTTATCATATATTTTAGGAGTCGGTCCATTTTATACCGACTCCAGCTCCGACTCCACCAAAATGGTCACCAACTCCACTCCACAGCCCTGCTAAGAACCAAGCCAAAAGAAGGGATGGGGCCTTGTAAGTTAACTTACACAGTGGTAAGTGCTAGCTGGAATAAGCCTCCATTTACTATAGCAGCAGCTGGTGGAAGAGGCACCCATACCCTATATTTACCACAGGCCACAAAGCATGTTCTCGCTGCTAAATTCTTTCATGCCGGTGGTACAAAGTCTTATTATATCTGCATGTAGGGCCTTTGATCTCACAGTTCTAACATCTTCTAGCTGTTTCACACATCACACGGGGAAGAGAACAGTAAGAGGAATTACATTTCATTATGTCTGGTGACATTTTCATCCCTAAAGAGCAGATCACAGCATTTCCAGGCATTGCTGACTAAAGAAATAGCTGAGCAAACATGCTTCGGCAATTAAATAGCTTTACCAGTACAGCACACATTAATGCGTCTATATGCCGCGCGTGAATATTAAAGGAGAAATTGAGGATGACTAAATTCATTTACCCAGAGATCCATAGAAAGCTTTAAAGCTGTAAAAATGGAAAGTTGGCACTATGGAGGTCCAGTAATATAGAAATGTAAAAGTAAACAAAGAATTTAAAAAAAATATATCCACTTAAATAAAGTATTTGGGCTACAAATCAGATTCTGAGCAATATGAGACTTTTTGCACTTTTACAAAAAGTGGGCACGGCATGAGCGGGTGGAGACAGGACATGGGGATCTCATCTAATAACATGTGCATCAGAGATTGCCACATATTAGACCAAAAATCTACGTCAGCTGCCCAAGGTGTCTTTTTCTGGCACACAGAACTAATGCTCCAGTATTATTACTTCTTAAAAAGGGGTGTTTCCTCTTTTATTAGCTGATGGCTGTTTGGCGGTAGCTCTGCCGCAGGAAGCAGACAACGCCGTCTAGTGGACTGAGCTGGTCACTGCACTACCGCTCCCAGTGGCTTCAAAGGGAGCAGCGCTGGAATGATGAGCTTGGTCCACTAAAAAGTAGACTAGGCAGTCTATACAGCTGATCGGAAGGAGCGCAGGGTGGAGGGCCCCGCTGATCAGCTACTGGTGGACAAGCCATCACTTTATAAAAGGTGGATGACCCCGTTAATAATTCTGCCACATTCTACGCCGGGGGTCTGGAGATAGGTGTATCTCATTAATGGAAGTGACCTTTTATGAATGATGCTGATTAACCAATTCATGACAAACTTTAAAAACTTTAATTCTGGGTTTTATACCCTCAAAACAAATATTCTTTAAATGTACTGTTATTAAAAGCTCCTCTGCTGTCCCCCATGAGGTCAGCTTGTTATTTTTGGCATCTAGTGGAGATAACCACCTAATGTAACAGAATCCGTCGGCCATGAATATGCTCATTATGGTTGCAGCAAGACTGTGCTATTCATCACGTGGCCGTTCTATGGAACTCTGACCACAATAAGGCCTACACAGCTGGATCTGCAGTAGTCAGAGGTCAAGACAGGAATGAAATGGCGCTTACTCAAACACATATTTTCTGCTCTGCTTGCATTGCTAATGTTTGCATTTACAATTGCAGTGTGAGAAAACGTCTGTAAGTCAAGTTCTGATTGTGGGACAAGGAACAGCAGTCATCAACATGATAATTGAATGACCCAATATAAGCTATAAACTAGAAGATAAAAAACTATATATATCTCAGTGTGACATTCTGTATATTGTTTATACAAGTTATCCCTTTGAAAAGCATTTTTTTGAGGGATAGGTGATAAGGGAGATCATAGTCCCACAGTCCCCTCTCTGAATAAAGTGGTAGTATGTATGTTCAACTCACTTCTATGGGAGTGAAAGAGCACTTTCTGCAAAGAAGTGAATGGAGCGGTTGACTGCCATGTGTACTACCACTCCATTCATAGAGCAGACTCAGGGACCCTCTCCTCTTGGGACTGCTGACGGTCCTAGGAATCAGACTCCCCGCAAAAACTTTTATCATTGAATTAATACCTAAACAGTGAACTTAATAACTTTCCCTTTACAAGTGGAGTTCCTACGCCGCCTTTACCACTTTTCCAAAAGGGACGTGGAGAGGCAGGGTTTGGGGTGGCCCAACATACAGTATCTCACAAAAGTCAGTACACCCCTCACATTTTTGTAAATATTTTATTCTATCTTTTCATGAGACAACGCTGAAGATATGACACTTTGATACAATGTAAAGTAGTCAGTGTACAGCTTGTACAATAGTGTAAATTTGGTGTGCCCTCAAAATAACTCAACACACAGCCATTAATGTCTAAACCGCTGAAAACAAAAGTGAGGGGTGTACTAACTTTTGTGAAATACTGTAGTTATCTTTTATGCTGGCCAGAGCTTGTTAAGAGCTCATTTTCAACCCTTTCTTCCTAAAATTTCAGAGGAGCATGTATGGCCTATAAGTCTCCTCACGCCAATTAAGGTGCTTTTCCCAAGGAGAGATAGTACCGCCCAAATCTTTAGACTTAGATCTCTCACCAAGTTAAGCCAGTACTCTCTGCTCTGTACTGATCAGGAGCAATCACCCTGAAACAGCTGTCTGCAGATGAGGTGCTGGCATATTTAATATCCAAGTCATGTCTCAAGGCCTCTTTAAAGGGTTGAACACTGACTTACAGGATAGCTGCCTTACATCTGGTGGCATTAGAGGCAGATCTTGTTAATATCTCATTTGCATCCCTTTCTTCCCAGAATTCCAGAGGAGCATGTCTGGTCTATAAGTCCCCAAGGAAAGACAGTACCCCCCAAACACTTTTTCTAGAACATGCCTAAAAAAAAATCTCCCATAGCAGTCAATGTGCCTATGTGGTTGCTCTTAAAGGGGTTCTCCGAGTTATATACATTGATGACCTATCCTCAGGATAGGTCATCAATATCAGATCGGTGGAGGTCCGACACCCGGCACCCCCGCCGATCAGATGTTTGAAGAGGAGGCACGCGCCGTATCAGCGCTGCCTCCTCTTCACTGTTTACATGCTGGCTGTAACGGGAGTAGTGGTGAGTAGGTGTAATTACACCTAGCCACCCCATTCATTTCTATGGGAAGAATCGCTTCCATACAAGTCTATGGAAGCAATTCTTCCCATAGAAATGAATGGGGCAGTGAGGTGTAATTACACCTACTCACCACTACCCCGTTACGGCCAGCATGTAAACAGTGAAGAGGAGGGAGCGCTGGTACGGCGCGCGCCTCCTCTTCAAACAGCTGATCTGCGGGGGTGCCGGACCCCTGATGATCTAATATTGATGACCTATACTGAGGATAGGTCATCAATGTATATAACTCGGAAAACCCCTTTAAAGAACAGGAAGTCTTATATTTTAGCCCTAGTGTCCAATGTGAAAACTGCATGATCTTAGGATTTCAGATAGAAACGTGGAAAATTAAAAAACAAGAAATCAACAAAAAGTCAAAAAACTAACATTAAAACTTGATTTGAACCATCATTTTCTGATGACACATTTCCTTTCAAGCAGTAAAAATACAATTTGTTGCACACAAACATGCTCTATACGCAGCTTTATGTTGTTCAAGACTGGTTTTGAGTCTTCTTAGATTCTGAGAAGAAAGTTTCAATTGTGAAACTGGTTGTTATATAATGACTTAATTGCAAAGATAAAAGAGTGACTGCTGGCAGGGCAAACTGAAACTGGGCTCCCATTGTATTAGGAATGCACAGTTGTGAATGGGGTTTTCCGGCTTTAATTTAAATATTGTCATCACCTCTCTCCCCTTCCCGGTCACTATGTTTCTGCAAAACATGCTTAATTGTCACTTCTAAAACTCACACGTTAATCAGTACTTACAACATTTCAGCACTTGCATCATGTGCCAGACAAACTTGATAAACTGCGGCATTTAAGCCATGTGAATACAACCTTAGTGCCACTGAACGTACACCGAGTGGCATGGTCAAGTGACAAGGTAGTGGAAAATAGGCCACTGGTGGGATACAATGTAAACTTACCACCTATAAAAGTTATATGTAGGGCTGGATGTGTACTTAAAGGAGTTGTCCCCCTTCCTGTCTAATCCCTCTAGAGGTAGGTCACTTCACCAGTGACCGGCTGAGCTGTCCTGGCTGCCAAGAAGAACCAATGAGCAGAGACCAGTGAGGGAGCGTGAGGCATTGAAAAAATAAGCGGGAGAATGGAGAGATGTCATTGGCCAATCTCCTAAAGCCTAGATTTCCACAATATGGAAATAGATTTGATACACTTACTGTAACACATTTGTTTCCTGCATCTTGCAGTTTCTTAATAACATATATCAAAGCTCTGACGTGCTGTAAGATAAGGCATCAGGAGGTGTTCCTGGGTCTCTAGTCGTCCCACTTAAATCGCTCTTGATAACCTGAAATTCTTGGCAGTTCTGTGAAAATCCCCCCTGAGAAGGTTAGCAGCTGCTGATCGCTCTACCCTCCTACATATCTTATAAAAAAAAAGAAAAGTGCCACTGTCTGGTGCCCAGGGCTGCCAAAGGGATGTTCCCATAAGTTATTTTAGCCCAGAAAATATTTCAATTATTCGATTAGTGCTAAAGCTGGGATAATGTAGTGGGTATAATCCAGTACCATTGTTATGCTGATGACACCCAACTATATACATCCTCCCAGGATATGTCCGTCGCTGTCCTCTCTGTATATGTAAACTAAAAGGGCAGCTGTCAGCAGATTTGTACCTATGAAACTGGATAAGATTTTTTTGCACCACTCTCTGGTGGTTTCCCTTTTTTATTTTTTTTATTTTTAAAGGTGACTAAACAATTTCAGAGTGGAAGAAATGCACCCTATTAAAAATAATCTTCTTTTTCCGGTTTCAGCAGGGAGCAAAAACCAGTTTTGGTTAAGACTTAAGACCCTTTTACATGGGCAGAGAAATGGGACAATTATTGAGGAGGTGCCACCAATCACCTGATGAGCGAGCAGATGCTTGTTTGTCAGGTGATCCCATTAGCCGGCAGTATACTACCCTGTGTAAACCAAGAAAAAAAATGAATCTGTATGGGTATGAAGCATCGTCCCCATACACAGGGGATGGCAGCTGAATGAGCAGGCAATGGTCATAAATGGTCCCTTAGATGTTCAGTGGCATAATTCTCCCTACAATGTATCAGCAAAACTGTATACTGAACAAGCTCATTATAAAACATCAATGACTTAAATATACACACATTTTAGCGGATATGTGTCTCAGCAATGTGAACGAGAATCTCAACATAATCCTCAGTAAAAGCATTCTTCAATATCAAATAGTACATGGGCAGTGGAGATATGTCTGTGCATGAATCCACTGGAGCTTCATCATATGTACATGTAAGTGACATGTCTTTCAGCCTCCGTATACTTACCTCCACCATATCCAGCAATGTGCTCTCTGATGTCTAAGTTGATTTTGGAATTAATTTCTGCAGACAGAGGCACTTTCTCTGATAAGAGAGATTGAGCTTGATAAATGTAGGCGACGCTATCCAGCTTCCAGGATTCTTCAAAGCATGGAAAGACATGGCTGCCAAGTGTATGAAGGGTAGGGAACAAAACTCAGTTGTCACTGCTGACTTTCTAATAGCCATGATGACCAACCCGTATCTATCTGAGCTCCCACGATCCCGGCCAGCAGAAAGGCTAATGCTTTATCCTATAGTGTGCAAGCACGGCCACCTCTGCTTGATTACAGGGTGGTTATAACCCCTGAATATGAGCAGTATATAATGTGATGGAAAATCCAGCCAGCAAAGGAGGCAATGTGGAAAATCACAATACACCTGCCCTTAACAGGAAATAATAAGAAAAAAATATATATTTTTCATCAGACCTCAGCTCAGACCCCCAATGTTATTCAGACCTCAGATTAGACTCCAATCAGACCTCCAATGTTAATAAGGCCCCTATTCAGACTCCAGATCAGACCCTCATTCAAACCTTATATCAGATGCTCAATCAGACCTCCATGTTGATAAGCCCCCCCATGTGAATCAGACCTCGGATCAGAGAAAAATAAATAAATAAACTAATAAATGACCTGTCCTGCTCCAGACCCATCAGCCACTCCTGAGACCCAGCACTCTTCCTGCTGCAGTGACCTGATGCTGCATAGTGCGAGGTCACTGCGCGCCAATGATGCGTGACACAGCACAGCAAGCAGCTGAGGGAGACCAGGAAGTGGTGAGGCCAGGGAGCACTGCATTCACGGCTTCCTGGTCCTCCTGTACTAAGGAGCGCTTCCATAATGGACATTTTCCCCACCACTTTGGGTGGAAAAAAGGTGCGTCTTAAAGGGCAAAAATTAAGGTAATGTATCTACTCCTGCTCTATAACCTGCTGCTCAGATAGGACTGCACATACAATATGAACCATACTTCACCACTTCCATTACTGCTGGTGCCTACTGAAAAGAATTGCCACCTTGCTAAGGGCTAAGCTTGATAGGATGGTGTGTATACATGCATACAGTGCTCATATTAGCCTAATGGCACCAAATTTTCTGGAGCTGTAATGTGCTGCTCTTAAATACATTTTTTTAAGGTCAATTCAGCCACTTTATGCTATGTCTGTTTCTTGAGATGACAACTAATATGACCAAGGTCCTAGAGAGGTTGTCACTTTACCCAGGCTCCTACAAAGCCAATATGTCAAATGTAACAGAAATAACCACAATCCCTTATTATTGTATAAAGTATACACATTTGTAGCCCAGAAGCCTTGGAACGTCAGAAGCACTATAACAGCTGTAAAGGTGCTCATTATTGGTTGCCATTTTTAGGGGAAAAACTGATTAAAGTACAAACGAGGTTGACATTTAAACAAGCAGACAGAAGTGGACAACTATAATATTCTCTAAATGCTACATTTAAAGCATAGAAAACATCACAGAACGGTTAAAAATGCTCACATTTAGGCTCCACTCTGTAACCTGCCATAATTATTGTGTTAAACAGGCTGAACTAATCATTCTAAATCCAAGAAGGTCTAAACTATGGCTCCTATTTCTTAGAAAGAAGAGACAAAGTAAGAAATAACTCCAAAGACAAGGCTAGCATTCAGCGAGCATTTATCATTCTACTCTTGTAGCACACGTGCACAGTATGAAAATGTAAAAGCAAAGAAGTGATGAGGAAAGACTAAGACTTTTACTTCATCACAGCCCAGCGCTCCACTGAGAGGCCCGGGCCTACACCAGACAAGCCATGGAAGAAGCAGAGAGTGAAACTGAACTGATGTGAAGAAGCCATGCAATCTCTGATAAATAAGGAGATTTTTTTGTTCTCTATCTTTAACTCCTTAAAGGGGTTGTGTAACATCAGTAACTAGCATTTTTCATGTAGAGAAAGTTAATACAAGGCACTTACTAGTGTATTGTTATTATCCATATTGCCTTCTTTGCTGCCTGGATTCATTTTTCCATCACATTATACACTGCTCGTATCCATGGTTACTACCGCGGCTCCAGCGCAGATACGAGGTGGCCAGGAGGAAAGCTGCTCTTAAGGTAATGGCCACCAGAGAGGCCGATGCTTTTCCTATAGATTGCAACCACGACCACTGCTGCAGGGTGGTCATAACCATGGAAACAAGCAGTGTATAATGTGATGGAAAAATTAATGAAGCCAGCAAAGGAGGCAATATGGATAATAACAATACATTAGTAAGCGCCTTGTATTAACTTTCTCTACATGATAAATGCCATTTACTAAAGTGTGACAACCCCTTTAAGGCTCCATGCAATTTTTTTCACCACTACTTTTCAAAATCCATAATCATTTGATATGTCCATTGTCACAGCGGTATGAGGTCTTGTTTTATGCAGGACAAGTTATATTTTTTTTCAACTGTATTTTTTTTATTTTTTAAATTGGGGTGACTGTGAAAAAAATGACATTGTTTTTAGGGTTTAGGGTTACAGTGTTCACGGCATGGTACAAATGGAAAACAAAGAAACAGTATCAGCTCGCTGCCATAACCTGGATTGTATGCACGTGTGCCAAGGTAACGTTCGGTGCTCTGGTGACACCCAGCCAGTATTCACTGGATACTTACAGGAGATTCCAGATCCAAGATTTATTACCTACACATTAAAAGCAAATGGTGCATGGCCACTAAAAGGTGGACAAACTTCTTGCTAAATAGTTTTTCTAAGACTTTAGGAGGATAGGCCATCAGTATCTGACCCGTGGGGGTTCAACACCCAGGACCCCCGACGATCAGTATGACAGTATAGGGAAGAGCCGATCACACCTTCCCATACTCTTGAGGACATCAGTGCATATCGTGAAGGACAATCTGCTAGATCATCATCCCTTGTAAATGGACCTTTAGTCCACTCTCTACGCCTTCCTTTTACTGGGGGAAGACAATTTTTGTGACTTTTCAAAAATTCACAGTTGATAAATCTGGATTCAGTCAACTAAACCTGCTAACCACATCCACTTTTCCTTTTAAAAACTGGAGCAAGGGGTATGCCTATTATTTACAAGCACCATTAATTCCAGGGCCCTATACAAATAGAAAGGGGGACACATACATAATAAAACTTATTAACAGACTGAGTCGTACAATCTTCATGAGCAATGCCATCACTTCTTATGCCAGCTGCCAGGAAGAGGAAGATGGTGGCACAGGATCAAGAACTACTGGACGTGCTTTTTTACAGTAGAGTATGGGTGCCATTCATTAAAACCCTCTTTTCTAGGCATTTTTTGCTAGGTATTTCTTTTGATGGGTACAATTCATTCCATACACAAACATGAACATCAATAAATAAAACCTGGGTGATACAGCTTTAGCCAAGTCAAACAGCTTGAGAGATCAGACACACAAGAGGAAAATCTAATATATTAAACTAATATGCTGACATCCAAAGCCTCACTCTTATGATATACACACCCAAACAGAAAAACATACAAGTACAAGCCTGCACATCTAGGAACGCGTCAGCAAGGTGACAGAGGTGGAATCGGCAGTCTAGATGGGCCCACAGTGACAGATAGCAGAGGAAATGTAGCACTAAGGCAGGTATAATGGAGGGTTTATAGGGGTAACTAACGGAAGGAATATTGTACTGCAGCTCCTACAGAACCTCTTTTAAAAGGAGAAGAGCTAGTTATGTCACTAGGGGTCGGTATGACGTTCTTTGCTGGTGGGCTGTGCCTACGAGGAAACTGAAAAAGAGGACAGCGGGATGTTCTGGATGCTATCAGTAGTATCAGTGGTATCAGTGGTATGACGCTCTTTGGTGGTAGGCAAAGCTTAGGAGAACTTAGCATCCAGAACATAAGCGGATTGGCCATAGACCTTACAGGAAAATTGCCCGGTGGGCCGATGCCCAGGGGGCTGCCCGAGCCCTCCTCACAGCCGGCCAGTGGAAGTTGTTGGGGATGTATTTTGTGCTGCTGACAGTGGTAGTTTGTGATGGACTGTGGCATTGGCTCTGTTGGGTGGTACAATATGGTACTGCCGGCCCTGCCTTCCATCAATTTGGACCCAAATACAGAACAGGACCACCTTTAGTATTTATTCCAGGGCTACTTTAAGTTCCCAGTCCGCCCCTGATCCAGAACATATTTCTCTTAGGCTCTGCCACCCACCAAAGAGCATCATACCAGTCACTTTATATGAGGTAACAACATGGCAGCACATTTTACTGATAGCATCCAGAACCCTGCTGTCCTCTTTCCGATCAGTAAAATGTGCTGATATATGGTTACTTCAGCTATAAAGTGACTGGTATGACGGTCTTTGGTGGTGGGCACAGCCTATGAGAAATTAGGAAGGAGGACAACGGGGCTGTTGTGGATGCTATCAGTAAATTGTGCTGCCATATTGTTACGTCAGCTATCAAGTACAACTGTGTATACATGATACGTGAGGTAGAAGTACATTCTTACAGCCATGCAAATTTGCGGGAAAATCGCGCAGCCATTGGCCGCCTTGGATTGGTGTAGCATGTGGCCAGCTGCACCGTGGGATCATACTCTTAGTATATTCTGATGCTGATTATACAGGATTAAAGGAGTTGGACAGCGTTAGAAAAACATAGCTGTTTTCTTCCATAAACGGCGTCACGCCTGTCCATAGGATATGTGCTGTATCACCGCTCAGCACAAACCAGTGACAGGTGTAGGGCTGTTTCTGGAAGAAATCATTGAGAATGACAGTATAATCAATGAGATGTACGCGCTTAGTTGGTGCATATTCCATGCCTCCATGTCATTTTAACGCTTCAGAAAAAAGGAAAATATATGTTTCGCATTAGCGGCTAACAAGTGTCAGAACGATAAAAAGGCCAAGTGTCTAATTAATCTTTAAGTCTGCTGGAAAAATGTCACAAGGGCGTTATGGGATGAATGCTGTGATAGGTGTGAAAGGGGTCAATTCTGTTTATTTGCCAAAAAGTGAAAAACAAAAATTAATCATAATGACCTAAAAGTAAATGCAAAGTATTGATTTTAAGGTCTGGTCCCACTTTGTGTTCTGTTTCTTAAAGGGGTTAGCTCAATAGTGAACAAGTGTTTGATTGTGGTGGGTCCTCCTGCCGAGCACGCTAGCCATCATGAGAACACAGATACCACAATGCCCCTGTAGAATGGGATGATGGTGTACACTTCTATGGAAATGCCAAGTACATCTGGTGCATGCGCACCACCACTCCATTCTCATGGGGTACTCTGGGACCTCCGTTGTGATCGCCAACAATCAGATTCTTAGCGCCTTCATGTGGCTAGGGGCTACTTTTCCTTTTTTTTCTTTTTTAATATGCCCATTACTATTACTACACAGTTGAATTTAGGAGGGAACCTGCGGCCGTCGGCCAGGTGCAAAAGTACCTGATACATTAACTAATGCTGAGAGCATCAGAACGTTGTGTTCCTGGCTGGTAGCCATGAGGAGGCCTTGGGTGGCCCCATGGTCATTGGCCCACCAGGAAATTTCCTTGTACGGTCTATGGCCAATCCAGAATTAAAAGGGTATTCCAGTTACATTATGTTATCCCCTATTCACAAGGATAAATATTAAATTGGTGGGGGTCCAAACGATGGAACCTCCACCAATCACAAGAACGGGGGCCCTGCATGGAAACAATCTGCAAAGTGTATATGAGATTTATGTAATCTCATAGTCTTTGCTGGTACCGTACTACGCTGTGGTTTTTCCACATGGAAAATGGAAAAACCATGCGTATTCTGCAAAATGTGAAGGTGGCCTAAAGATAGTGCCTGCCCCTCTCCTGTTTAAGACACCAGACACCCGAAAGTAGAGTCCGTGACTGGCAATAATCCTGATCACGGAATTTCAATCCTTCAGATACTGTGGTACAATAATACCACTAAGGGTCCATTCACACGTCCGCAGAATGTGTCCGCATCCGTTCTGCAATATTGCGGAACGGGTGCGGACCCATTCATTTTCAATGGGGCCGCAAAAGATGCGGACGGCACACATTGTGCCGTCCGCATCCGCACTTCCGTTCCGCGGCCCCGCAAAAATATAGAACATGTCCTATTCTTGTCCGGAGCCACGGACAAGAAAAGGCATCTCTATATTAGAGCCGGCCATGTGCGGTCCGCAAATGCGGAACGCACATGGCCGGTGTCCGTGTTTTGCGGATCCGCAATTTGCGGACCGCAAAGCACACAAGGACGTGTGAATGGACCCTGTGGGTGCATTCACACGAAAGAAGTCATTAAAGTCAATGGGTCTGCACCACGATGCAGGGTGCCCACGGCTGGGTCCCATGTTTGGTGGATCCACAGTTTGCAGCCCGCAACACGTGTACAGCCATCGCACGTCCGTCCATGTGAATACACCCCAAGTGTGAATGTATTAATATGTTGTACTATGGACAGTGTTCACCGCTTCTAGAACTAAGGAATACATCCCAAATCTCATTTGGAGAACTACAAGAACCAGCAGGACCATCAAACAGATGAATATGAAGTATTACACCTGATGGCCTAGAACTTCCTCTGATCCAGTATGCAGCTTTATAACATGCAAGAAAGCAACTGAAGATGTAGTAATTTAGTACTAACAGTACTAATTTAGCTACTCAGTAATACCTTCTATATCCAGAACAGGAACGCCATGGGATGAGTTTTATAATGTGTGTAAGAGCCCTGTCCACAGAAGAAAAGCAGTATCGAGTGTATTATTCATGAGCAGTTCGCTGTAATGAATAATATAGACCTTCAGAGTAGCCTTTGCATTTCCCTTATCTAATAGTTTACCACAGCTTTGTTAGGCTTTCACCATGTTACAGATCCAGTGCACCTATAGGCCCAGACACAATCTGACAGAGGTTTAGACGATTAACGTACCTTGGGAAAACTGAATACACAGCTGAATAAAATACAAGTCAGGTAACTTAAAGGGAACCTGTCATCTCCGAAACACCCCCTGAACTAGAGTAAGAGATGTATAGTGTAAGTGATGCTGAATCCGAATATGTAAGTTTTATCTTCATACTCACTTGCATTCTGACGCTGTGCTCTGACAAACCTGCAGTAAAATGCACTCAGTGGACTCCGGTGCTCACTCACATAATGGAGAGGACTCAAAGAAGAGTCCAGTGAGTGCATTTTACTGCAAGTTTGTGGGAGCACAGTGTCGGAATGGAAGCGAGTATGAAGATAAAACTTACATATTCGGATTCAGCATCACTTACACTATACAACACTTACTCTATTTCAGGGGGTGTTTCGGTGATGACAGGTTCCCTTTAAGTTAATATGATGTTTTATCACACTCAAAAGCACTGTACCTGCCCCAGACAGCAATCCTGTGCCTACTAATGAACTAATATAGGGTTCTGATCAGGATCTTGGGGGAGTTTCATCTTCTCCCTCATGACATGGAAGAACTAATAACCAAAAGGGCTACAGCCCCACTGGTGACCCAACCTTTCTCCATCAGGCCATTAAAAAGTAACATTTTATCATTTGAAAGGAACGCATTGTCTGGATGGGTCAATAAAGTGAATATAAAAAACATCTGTGTCCAGTAATCATTATTCTTCCAATTCCTTTGTCTAAAGAATATCACCCCACAAACCCAGCACAAGCAGACATATTTACCAGAAGATGGTATAATCAGCAGGGTTGTGTGTGTAGAAGGCTCTCCTGCTCCTGAGCTCTGCTTTGTGTAATAAGATCCTATGACTTTCATACCTAATAGTTGACATTTTTCAGTGAGTACAGGGATTTTGAAATCTTCATTAACAAGATACACTGTATTACAAATGGTTTTTTCATTCTTGCACACACTACTGATTTATGGAAAAAGTTTAAATGATAGATAGTAATTACTGCCTCCCCTGTAACCAGGATCAGCAGCCTCCAGCACTCCAGCAGTTCAGAAACTACAAGCCCCAGAATCCTCCTTTATAAGAACATTTGAGTAAGTGTGCATGCTGGGAGTTGTAATTTCACAGCAGCTGGAGTGCCAAGGGATGCTGTCCGCTGCCCTATAATATATATTCAAATTTAAAAATGTCACATATGTAGGATACTTTTTCAAGGTCATCATTAAAAAAAAAATAGAAAACCCTTTAAAGATTATCAGGAAATTCAATAGATGGGGCCCCTCCCAGAGAACTGCGAAATAGCAACTGCAGAGATGCCAGGTAAATCCTTTCTGCTGTAAATCACAAAACAAGCCATATAATCTACTAAGGATCCAAAGAACCAGCAGATAATTAGTAATCTATGTCTAATGAGTATCATTAGAGAAGGGCCATGTAGAGATTGTTCTAAAAGGATTATGCAATGTGGCTTCAACACCAGACACAGCCCATAGACAAGAGAGATGCTTTATTCTGAACAGTAAAAGACCAAAAACACTGGTGAATTCACACATAGCAGATTTGATGCAGTAAACCATGTGCTTCCCGCCAAAACGACCCCAGTCTTCTAGAATTGTGAAATTGCAGCTAATAAACCTAGAATTTAGTGGTATCGCCAACGTCATATTCAACAAGCACAACCTACAAAAGATTACATGCAATGTCTGCAGGCTTCAGAAATGGTCCTACCTGTTTAGCTTGGGAACCTTGCTGTATCATACTGTGTCTAGACCGATGACACATTCATGAATGTAAAACAGAATCCTACCTAATGTATACATGTATACTGAGTGTATGTATCCATACTGAACATAAACATACTTTTAGTATGGAGTTAGTGGCTCCCTTGCAGCCTTCACTCTTCTAAGAAAACTTTCTTCAAGATTTTGAAGTGTTTGTGGGAATTTTTACCCATTCAACCACAATAGCATTTTTGAGGTTGACACGGATATTGGACGAGAGGGCATGGCCACAATCTCCATTCTAGTTCATCCGAATGCTCCCGATGGGGTTGAGCTCTGTGTGGGCCAATAAAGTTCTTCTACGCCAAACTCATCCAACCCTGCCCTTATGGACCTTGCTTTGTGCAATGGAGCACAGACATCATGGAACAGAAAAGGGTCTTCCCCAAACTGTTACCACAAAGTTGGAAGCATATATTTGTCCAAAATGTCTCGGTCTGAAGCATTAAAGGGGTTTCCAAGAGTTTTGTACTGATGACCTATCGTCTGGACAGGTGATCAGTATCTAATCAGACATCCGTGACCCCTCTGTATGCCATGGCCTTCTCGCAGCTTAGCCTAGGCCATGTGACATCACGTTCATAGGTCAAATGGCCTAAGCGTAGCTCAGCCCCATTGAAGTGCATGGGGTCGAGTAGCGATACCAAGTGATACCTTTGAGTGAGACTGATTGGTGGGGTTCCCAGGTGTCGGACCCCCTGCTGATCAGATACTGATGACCTATCCAGAGGGGGTGATTTATAAAAACTGGTGTAAAGGAAAACGGGCTAAGTTGCACATAGCAACCAATATTCCACCTCTCATTTTCCAAAGGAGCTCTGAAAATGAAAGGTGGAATCTGATTGGTTGCTATGGGCAACTAAGCCATTTCTACTTTACACCAGTTTTGATAAATCTCCCTTATAAACTGCAAATCCGTCAATAACATTTTTTTTATGTAGAATGACAACAGCAAGGAAATGATGGAAGTGAGTAATTTCGTTTTATTATTTTTAACTAATGCTGACCAGTATTCTTTAAAAAAAATTTTACCGAAAAACCCATTTATTCTGCTAAATTATGCATTACACTTCAAATCCTCCAGTTCATAAAGACTTTTGAAACCAAAGCTAAAAATAATGCTGTTGATTTCAGAGGAGAAGCTTGTTGACCTGTCAAGTGATATAGAGAGATAAGACCTTCACATGGCATGTTCACAGAATTCACACTCTATCAGTATGCCAGGGAAGGCAGCACCTTTTCTAATCTGGTAATATTCCAGAAAAGCTTCTTTCTAAAAGAAAAACACACTGGGGCAGATTAACTAGTCCTAAACGTAGACAGCCTGTCTAGACCTGCTCCAGATTTATCATAGGCTGCAGGGATGGACACTTTTTTGTAAAGGTTTACCACTATTGGCCAGCTTATTTTGAGAAAGAATGTTTTGCCAAAATTATGGATCAATTTTGGTACAAACTGTTGCATGATGGACCAGTACCTTGGTCAGGCTAGGTGCAGAAAATTTGTCTAAACCTAGATGCACCAAATTGTTCCACAACTTCTACAATTTACATCAAAATCTAGGTGCACTCGCTTTAGTAAATGTGGGCCAAGAAGTGTCCACCACCAAAACAGAACACGACACCATATGTAAAGATAATTTGGATAGTATTTACACTAAAGGTTTAGTTTGTACTTAATCCAATCTAATGTAATGCTTTTCAAAGTGTGATGAGACCCCCCCCGGAAAAAAAGGCAGCAGCAATCTCTGCTTTAAGGCCCTTTTACACGGGCCGATGTGTCTCTCTGCCCGAGCGCCGATCAGCGATATCGGCTGTATCGCTCGTGCGGCCCGGAAGCTCCATACTGTCAGGCGCACATCGCCTGTTTACAACAGGCCGATGTGCGCCCGACAGATTGGATCTTTTGGTTTCTACCAAAAGATCCAATCAGCCGACGAACGAGCGTTTTGCTCGTTCGTCGGCTGATTAGGGCCACTTTTACACGGGCCGATTATCGGCACTAGCGTTCCTAGGAACGATTTTTCAGCCGATAATCGGCCCGTGTAAAAGGACCTTTACTCCTTATTACTGCTGTGCTTATTTTACTGGTCTTTTGGGTTCAGAGGTAAATTGAGGTAGCGTTTACAGATTTCATCATTGACTATAATCAATGGTGAGGCTCCTGTAGAAAAAGCCTGAGAATCTGTGGCCTTTGGAAATTTTATTATGCAACCAACATCATCACACAGAAAACTCTATTGTTGTTGCTGGTTATAGGGCACATACACATTAGATTTTACGAATGGTTGAATGAAAAGATTATTTGAACGTTTGTTTGCATTGCTGGACGCCTGACTGTTGAACACCTACTAAATTGTCCAGGAGGTATGAATAAGGCCCCATTCACACGTCCGTATAATGTGTTTGCATCCTTTCCGCAATTGCGGAAAATTATGCGGATAGGATGCGGATCCATTCCGAAAAAATGCGGACAGTACACCGTGTGGTGTCCGCATCTGTGTGTCCGTTCCGACTGTCCGCATAAAGAAATCCTCCTGTCCTACTTTTCTCCCGAATTGCAGTCCATAGCACAATGAAAGTCTATGGATCCTCAAAAAATGCGGAAGACATGCGGAAAGGCATCCGCATGTCATCCGTATTTGCAGATTCCGTTCCAGGAGGGGTGAAAAAAAAGATGTTATTCATCCTTCCGTTTTTTGTGGATCCGCAAAAAACGGATGACATATGGATACATCCTTTCCGTTTTTTACGGAAAAACGGAACGGATGTCCTGGAAAAACTGAGTTTTTTGCGGAACAACGGATCTGCAAAAAACTGACCGTTTTCCAGGATGTGCACAAATACGGACGTGTGAATGGGGCCTAAGGCTTATATTACACCTGCAGGTGAAGCAGGCGATTGTCAGGAGGGAAGCATTCCTTCCCAGCAATCGCCTGCTCGTCAGAGACTGCTACTATTACATGCAGTGATCTCCTCCTCAGTATAGGGAGGAGTTATCGCTAATGCCATCCCTCATCCCATACTGAATCACTGTTTGCTGTCTGCATCTACACTAAGATACAGCATGTCCTATTCTTGTCAGCAGCCACGGACATGAATAGGCATTTCTATCACAGTGCCGACCATGTGCGATCCGCAAAATGCTGAACGCACATGGCCGGTGTCTGTGTTTTGCGGATCCGTGTGAATGGACCCTAACATGGACCCCTAAGAGTACCAGCTAAGTAGATAGGATTCTCAAAATCTCACATACATGGAAATTGACTTGAGGTGCGGATTTGTAAATCAGTAGCACATCAATTGTTTGTTAAGGTTAAAGGGGTATTCCCATCTCACAAATGTAGTTTGTATAATTAGATATAGCCATACCAATATAATTACTAATAGAATGTATTTATATAAAATGTACGGTTTAGAAGATTTCCCTATTTGTATATCCATTATCCCACACACATCAGTCAGGCCGTTGCCCCTAGTTACGGCCACTGGTTGCTCTTGTTCAAACCCGCTCTGAGGTAACTGCTGTATTGTGAACGCATATTACATCAGCATGCGGAGACACATCTTAGGGTTGTAGCATTTTTGTCTGTGCTTCCAAAATGCAGAGAAACGGATCCTGTTCCAAGATCAATTCATCTCTATGGAGCAGGATCCGTTTATAAAGTCTGCGTTTTGGATGGATCCTGACCATGTGTTTTGGGCTGGTAGCGTCCAAACTGCAAATGTGAAAGTACCCTAAGATGTGTCTCCACATGTTGATGTAATGTACGTTCACAATACAGCAGTTACCTCACAGCGGGTATGTCCAGGAACAAGCCGGCCACCACTACTACATGGCCACGGTGGCCGTAACTAGGGGCAACGGCCTGACTGATGTGTGTGGGACAATGGATATACAAATAGGGAAATCTTCTAAATGGTACATTTTATATAAATACATTTTATTAGTAATAATATTGGTATGGCTATATCTAACTATACAAACTACATTTGTGAGAAGGGAATACCCCTTTAAGATCTGGGGCAAATCTATGTTAAAATCCACGACAAAAACAGCAACTCACACAAGTGGATTTTGTTGAGGATTTGCCGTGGAAAACCTGCATCAATTACAATGCTGTGTGCATATATTGAAAGGCTCTTAACAGGATTTTTCATCTTCCCACCCACTGAGCGGTAACTGTGAAGAAATCTATACTTCCCTGCTTCCCGCCACTCTGGTTCGGCTTCTGTGCTGCCTTCACTGTCCTCGCCTGTCATGGGTAGCATCACGTGTGCATCTACAGTCAATGATTTTTTTTTTTTTACCGATGTCTTGTCCCCAAGCGGCGTGTCAACACTGAGGCCAGTCATAGGTGTAGTGCCACACATGACCCCGTCAATATGGAACATGAAAAGACGGAAGACAGATGGGGCGCCAAGAAGCTGGAATGGAGTGGCAAGGAGTAGATTAGTATAGATTTCTTTTTTAAAGAAAAAAATCCTACAAACTCCATTAAAGTGTCCAGATCTGTCAACCCAACATTTACAGGTCAGTTACAAGCAAGAACAGCAAGTTAAAGAAGTAAAGCAGACAAACTACATTCATCCATTCTGTACAAACAAAAATGTAGCCAGATAACATTGGTTATTGGATGAATTGCTGTAGAAAATAATAAAGTATAATCACCCTGATAATACGACAAAGGCAGAAAGGTAAGGCAAAGTGCACCTAAAAAGCTCGTCTTGGTAGGGGTGGAATGTGCGGAGTTACTGTAGCCTGACAATACGGCATCATGTGCTCTCCTCTATGTATGCTGAGAAACCAAACACCTAGATGTAATGTCTATGAACAGGCTAGACAAACACAGGTGCGGGCGCTGGAATGTCAGGCATTACAATCCCATGAAAGGTCACCATATACAGTAAACCATCCCAGTCTGCCCCGAAACCACAATGTGATGAGTGTGGGCGTATAGAACGTAAAGGAGGATCTATGGTGACAAACAAGGCTGGTAAATTATTAATGGTGTATGACACCACTGCTGCTAGAAACTACTAGAAACGCTCTGCCTGGGAAAGAAAACCTTCAAAAACATACACTTCTACAGTAAACGGGTGCAAATCAAGTCAGCTTATGATCTATACGTCAACCATGTGTCAGCCAGGGCTCTGCTCACATCTGCATCACTTGGCCTCAATAGTATGACGTATGGGGCCCCATGAACCCCGCCAAATGTGCAGTAGAGGCTCACGCTGGATGTCAGATAGCAATTATCCACACTGAAACATTGTAACAAACTCTCTACAGCCTATGAATATAAACGAGAATGATTTCATGGAGGAATGGAAACATGATATATCAGGAAGCTGCACAACTCATTATATTTTTAGAGTTTAATGTGGGACATGTAATAGAGAAACATGGATGCCCCAGTATCTTCACCTGGCGGTACCAGTTCATGGGGGTTCCTGCAAGCATACCCTTTCCATCATCTTACTAGTGGTGGAAAGGGGATTTAACCTTTATGTACATATCACTGTACAACCCCTTTGACCCACTGGCGAGCCATAACTTTTTTATTCTTCTGTCTACATAGCCTTTGTGTGAAAAGTTGAATTTTTAAAGGTACTATTTAATGTATCTTTATTAGGCCCCAACAACCCCCTCGGGGACATAGGAAGCTCCAGCTGTCCTACTGCTCAGATGCCACAGTTGCTATTGACTGTGGCATCTGAGGGGTAACCAGCCAGGTTCCCACACCTCTGGTGTATGAACTGGGATGGGCTCATGAGCCTGCTCCACATACCACCTGCACACATGTACTTCATGACACAAGGAGAAACATTCATTTCATGGGCTGAGAATTACGATCTTGTGCCCACGCTAGGCTATGTGTGGGAAGTGACACTCTGGAAATATACAGTAAGGACCCTTTAACACCTGCCAATGAACGTTCCTATGAATGCTTGCTCCTAACAACTGGCTCCTGTAAAATGCTCTTTTGCCAGGTGATTGCACCTTGGCTGTGCCACCCAGAAGATGACATATGCAACGTGTAGGAACAATCATTTCCCCCTTTTACTTTGCATTGGGCCATGTAAAAGGTACTTTATAAACAAGAGCCAATCGACTGACGGGTATACAGTGGCTGTATAAGCTCTAGAGATAACCCATCATCGCATAGCATATAAAGGTCTGTATGTGCATGTCCATATGTTCTAGATCTGCACTCTGATTTGTACATCAGCAAAAACAGTAAAGTTACGCAGAAAACAACACATTAAAACTAGTGACAGTCAAAGGACTGTATGACAACTAAAGTTCAAGGATAACTCATAGGGATAAGATAAGTGATAGACGTATGAGTCAGTAAGTTGTGAGCTTACAAAGGAATGACACGATTACTAGACAGTTCAGGCACATTACAATGAAGAATATACCGAATTTAAACTTATCGTCTGACCCCCCCAATTCAATTTTGCTTATGGCTCCGAAAATGCTTAGCTTAAAGAAAAAGGGGCACTTACCTATTTACTGTCACTCCCTTCCTGCGCCAAGGATCCCGTCCCTGCTGCCCAAGGGGCACGTGACCACTGAAGCCAGTGAACAGCTGTAGTAGTGCACGCGAGGATGGACGGGACCTTACAGTTCTGGTCCACAGGGTACCAGGGTCAGCGGGGATGGGACCTCTGGTACTGGAAGGTTGTGCCAGTGAATAGATAAGTGCACTTTTTACCTTATGCTAAGCACTTTCAGGGCCATGAGTGAAATTGCTTTGGGGGTTGGACATCTTTAAAGAAAAAAATACTACAAAAGCACTGGAAATGTCGCTTTACAGGAAAAGGAGAGCACAATATACCATCATTTGTAGTAGAAAAAGAAATGGGGGGAGATTTATCAAAACTGGCTTAGTTGCTCATAGCAACCAATCAGATTCCACCTTTCATCTCTTAGAGCTCCTTTGGAAGATAAAAGGTGGAATCTGATTGGTTGCTATGGACAAGTAAGCCAGTTTTCTGTCACACCAGTTTTGATAAATCTCCCCCATAGTGTTTCGTACAGGACAGCTGTTAACAGCACCCATGTAGCTTACCTCAAGGAAAACAACTGGCATGACAACCGCCAAACTGTAGACCAGGGACCAGCAACCTCCGGCACCCCAGCTGTTTGGAAACTAAAACTCCCAGAATGCTTCATTGACTTCTGTGGGAGTTAGAAGAACAGCCAAGCATGTTTGCATGCTGGGAGTTGTAGTTTCAGAGCAGCTGGAGTGCCGAAGGTTGCTGATCCCTGCTGTAGACACTACATGGCAGTGCTGCTGCAATCAAATGGAGCCAGAGTCTAAAAAGCTATACTTCTGGAAGTACACATATACACATCCGTGTAGGGGCTCATCACACGGCCATAGTTTCAGTCGGCATCCGATTCGCGTTTTTTGCAGATCATACGTGGAACCATTCATCTCAAAGGGGCCGCAAAGGATGCAGACAGCAAAAAATAAAAATAAAAAGATAGAACATTTTCTATTCTAGACCGTTTTCTGGACAAGGATAGGACATTTTTACAGAAGTAAAAAATGTGGAGACTTGCACTCAGCCAGGATGCGTGTTTTGTGGATTCGCAGACCGCCTGCAGGAGCCCCGAGGCATCGGTGCCAATGAAGAGGAACCTCTGCATGTTGAAGCTTACAGACGCACTCATGCTCATGTAATGCCTCCTTCTATATGGCAGAGCAGCAAACTCACAGGGGGAATCACTTTCAGTAATGAAACTGAACTCTCTCATCTTTTTCCAGGTCAGTGCAGTTACAGACGCCCGTCTCCTGACACTGATGTGGTTCAGCACTCTTTGATCTCCAATATGAGCTACATTTTTATGAAGAAGAACGGTGATCTGTGGAATTTGCAGTCACATGGATTGCACACGCATCATCCCTGTAAGCCATGCTACCAGCCTGCTGTCCTTCTACACAGGGATACAATCTGAGGACTTTGTGAAACATTAAAGGGGTTGTCTGGTTTCAGGAGGAAGCGGGACAACGCAGGGGATAGGCCAGTGATAAGTTAGGCTAGGTTCACACTCCCGCTCACAGATCCGGCATTCTTATGTACATTATTCATTATTTTTACCTTTATGATATTTAGAATTGCGTCTGTCAAGCTTCATGGCACAAGGAGAAGGATTACAACACCTATCAGGAGGTTTGCCCCTTTTGTATTACTGTATTAAAAGACATACAGTACAGACCAAAAGTGTGGACACACCTTCTCATTCAAAGAGTTTTCTGTATTTTCATGACTATGAAAATTGTAGATTCACACTGAAGGCATCAAAACTATGAATTAACACATGTGGAATTATATACTTAACAAAAAAGTGTGAAACAACTGAAAATATGTCTTATATCTAGGTTCTTCAAAGTAGCCACCTTTTGCTTTGAGTACTGCTTTGCACACTCTTGGCATTCTCTTGATGAGCTTCAAGAGGTAGTCACCTGAAATGGTATTCCAACAGTCTTGAAGGAGTTCCCAGAGATGCTTAGCACTTGTTGGCCCTTTTGCGTTCACTCTGCGGTCCAGCTCACCCCAAACCATCTTGATTGGGTTCAGGTCTGGTGACTGTGGAGGCCAGGTCATCTGGCGTAGCACCCCATCACTCTCCTTCTTGGTCAAATAGCCCTTACACAGCCTGGAGGTGTGTTTGGGGTAATTGTCCTGTTGATAAATAAATGATGGTCCAACTAAACGCAAACCGGATGGAATAGCATGCCGCTGCAAGATGCTGTGGTAGCCATGCTGGTTCAGTATGCCTTCAATTTTGAATAAATCCCCAAGTGTCACCAGCAAAGCACCCCCACACCATCACACCTCCTCCTCCATGCTTCACGGTGGGAACCAGGCATGTAGAGTCCATCCATTCACCTTTTCTGCGTCGCACAAAGACACGGTGGTTGGAACCAAAGATCTCAAATTTGGACTCATCAGACCAAAGCACAGATTTCCACTGTTGGTTTTTGCGACTGCACTTGGGGACACTTTCAAAGTTTTCCCAATTTTTCGGACTGACTGACCTTCATTTCTTAAAGCAATGATGGCCACTCATTTTTCTTTACTTAGCTGCTTTTTTCTTGCCATAATACAAATTCTAACAGTCTATTCAGTAGGACTATCAGCTGTGTATCCACCTGACTTCTGCCCAACACAACTCATGGTCCCAACCCCATTTATAAGGCAAGAAATCCAACTTATTAAACCTGACAGGGCACACCTGTGAAATGAAAACCATTTCAGGTGACTACCTCTTGAAGCTAATCAAGAGAATGCCAAGAGTGTGCAAAGCAGTAATCAAAGCAAAAGGTGGCTACTTTGAAGAACCTAGAATATAAGACATATTTTCAGTTGTTTCACACTTTTTTGTTAAGTATATAATTCCACATGTGTTAATTCATAGTTTTGATGCCTTCAGTGTGAATCTACAATTTTCATAGTCATGAAAATACAGAAAACTCTTTGAATGGGAAGGTGTGTCCAAACTTTTGGTCTGTACTGTACGTCTGTTCAGCGCCCTTTATAAACTATTGTTTGTGATATATGCACGTGCATATCACGTGCCTCCTGTTTCTTCTCTTTGATATACAATACTGACATTACTGGCAGCTATAAGATCAGGGGGGGCATCTTTGATTTGGGTACAAAGCATTTTACTCTCAAGATGTGCGGTTATGAAAGTGGAGTTAGGCTTTCCAGAGTTTCTATCACCATTTTTTGAGGTTGCCGTGTGGACATTCACTTGAATGACACCTTTCTCTTTTTTAGTGTCTCTGAGACATTTTTGTGGAGTGTGTCTAAACTAGTTATAGGCCCATTGCAGACGAGCGATTTCCATGCTCCGGACTTGCAGCGAGAGTATGCAGCAGCTCCCGTCCTGACCTCCAAGCACTGAGGGGGTCGCATAGAATCATATTGATAATTGGTCCAAATACATAAGAAACTCGCATTTTAGTGAGTGTAAAGATCTAGGGTGAAATTTATCAAAAATCGGTGTGAATGAGAACTGGCTTACATGCCGATAGCAAGCAATCAGAATCCACATTTCATTTTCTAAAGGAGCTCTGAAAAATGAAAGTGAAATCTGATTGGTTGATATGGGCAACTAAGCCAGTTTTCCTTTCCACTAGTTTTGATAAATCTCCCCCCAAGTCTTTAGAGTCACTGCAGCCTCAGAATGTATATCTGTAGTCCATATTTCAAGTGTGAAGCACAATAGTGCATTCTTGTGAGAAGACTCACCATGTCTACAGCACCATGGCCTGACCAAACAAGGTTCCCCTATCACTAAGAAGGTGATGACAGAGCTGAAAGCCTTCACATAATACATGCAAATTGGCAGCCAAAGGGCATGAATACTCGGTTCTTACTTTCCTCGTACCTGTGTAGGGAATGCATAAACATGTAAGGCAGGAATACATCTGCCTTCTTTTCCTAATTCCTGCAGGGCTGTAGACGTACCTTATAGTCAGAGCAGCGCTACAACGGAGACAGAAAACACTTAGGGGGGGATTTACTAACACAAAGTGACATATAATGCACGCCATACTGGTGCCATATCAGCATCTGCCGCTTTTATGAAGTGACAAGAAAAGGGGTGGGGGGAAAGGGGAGTGCCTCGACTTCCAGCCGGATTTACTGTAACATAGCCCAGAAACGGGAGTAAGTTATAACTCAACTCTACTCCAGCCCCAATCCGCCGTAGATGTGAGTTTGTGACACACAGAGGACATGCTATTGTATCACTTTGTTTCATACTACCCGCTGCAGGATCTTGTTTTCTAAGACATGTTAAGGGGTTATCCAGGAAGAGAGATTCATGGCTTATCATCAGTATCAGATCTGCAGGGGTGAGGCACCTAGGACCCTGCCAATCAGCTGTTAGAAGAGGCCTTGAGCGCTGCAGCCTCTTCCTAGGCCATGTGACATCACATGGCCTAGCTACAGCTCAGATCCCCTATTCAAGTCAAAGGGACCGAGATGCAATACCAAGCACTGCCACTATACAGTCTATGGCGCTGTTCTTGGAAAGCTGCTGGGAGTCTGCATCGCTCACTAGAGCTTCGGTGAGTGCAGCGGCTCCCTCACACAGCTTATCGTCGGGGGTGCCTGGACTTGGACCTCTGCTGATGTGATAATGATGACCTATCCTAAGGATAAAGCCTCATTCACACGTCCGTGTCCGTGCTGAAATCCGTGAGCAGATGGTCAGTGAGGCATCCGTGAATCTGTCCGTGAAGGATCCGTGTTGGGTCCGTGGGTCCGTTTTTTTGCTGTCCGTGTTGCATCCGTGTTTCACTGACACTAAACAGCTGAAAAATAATTTTCAAAGTATCTCTTCTTAATGATAGTGAAACACGGATGCAACGCGGATGGCATCCGTGGTTTTCACTGACCCATAGATTATAATGGGCGTGAGGGATCCGGGAACACGGATCAAGATAGGACATGCATCCGTGATAAAAAAACGGAACGTGATAAAACACTGATGTCTGACCACACACATTCAAATGAATGGGGACGTGTGCTGTCCGTGAGGACCACGTTCAGGACACATCCGTGAAACACTGACGTGTGCATGAGGCTTAAGTCAGCATTATATTTTTCCAGGATAACCCATTTAAAGGGGTTTTCTCACCTCAAACATTGGTGCCATATTGCTAGAGGATTAGCGCCTTATTTAACCCACCCCTTTTATATAATGCCACTGTCAGTAGAGAGGGACTGAAAGAAAAAACAAAGTGTATGAATTTTTGATACAAAAAATGTTTTTTTTATTATTCAGCAAAAATCATGTTAATGCAAACAAACCTCTACCATATTATTATTTTTTAACCAGCGTATACAGAGGTTCAGGCGTTATCTGTTATCACGGATAAAAATGACTAATTAGAAGGCGATTACTATTTGTCGTGGTAACACTATCAGTTTTATAAACGTGCGGATTACTAGAAGGGTGTAATGTTTACTCAGTCACGTCATACCTCTGAGCAAGTCATCTGGATAGAACGGGTGAAATCTTCTCTGTGCGTACCGTAAACAGAAATCACCATAAAGGTATTCGCTAGAAGCACATAATTATTATTATTAGAATGGACATGCCCTCTAACTGCTGGTCTGCAGCCCTATGCCGAGGTTCCCTCCTCCATCATATAACAAGCAGGAAGGACAGCATGAAACGCGCAGCTACCACTTCTAGTCACAATACAAGAGGAGCGCTCCAGGTCAGGCCGACACTCTGCTAGGGGCTCCATCAGAAATTCTCTTTAAAAAAAGTATTGGGACTCATTATAATGACTGGGATCGATAGGGTGCCATTACTTTCGATGCCTCAGAACAAAATTTTAAAAATTTTTTTAAAAAAAGGGCTGATGTGAACAGTTTTCAACCCTAAACTGGTATATCAGAACTTAGAACAGCAGCCAGCTTGGTAAGGATGAATTCACGCGGCCATGTCCATTTTGCAGCAAACCGTGGACCTACAAAAGACAGACAGGGGAGGTGTACACCCCACACCACACCACATGGCGGACCAACTGACATGGGGTGCGGACACAAGGACCTGGAAGCACACGGAAGCTGGACACAGCCAAGTGAATGCACCTTTAGGCCTCATGCACACAACCGTATATATTTTTTTTCTGCATCCGATCCTCATTTTTTGTGCATTGGGTGCAGAACAAATAATTTCAACGGGGCTGCAAAAAAATGCAGCTATCACACTGTGTGCTGTTCGCATCCGCACGTCCTGTCAAAAAATAGAACATATCCTATTCTTGTCCATTTTGACAGTGGGGTCTGCAGAAATTGCAGGATTCTCAAGGCCGGTATCCATATTTTGTAGATCGGCAGTTTGCGGTCATCAGCAGGAGGCCTTATACTGTTGTTTTTACCTCACATAGATATAGGCACATTTCTTCCATGAGATTCCATTGGCTAGGCGGGGTATGCCAGCAGCTCCAGGCCTGTCCTTCTAGCTGCCCTAGCCTCCCAGAACATGGCATGGGTGACCGCAGAATAGACGATACTCCTCACCTGCCATCTTCTCTTCCTCTTTCATCAGTACAATAATAGGGGGGGGACTTACTTCAGACGTCCAACTATCCAGTAAGTTTGGTACAGTGATGCAGGCTGCAGTAGGGAAGTCCTGACAATGATCTAGCATTCTTCTCCAGATGATGTAAAGGCTGCTGAGATCTAGAAATTCTCCACTTTGCTTGGTGTCCAAGCGTGACAAAATATTTAATGTACACAGGATTTCCCTGCGGGAAAGGAGAGCCCATCATCCGAGCCATCTACACACAGAAGAGCCCACAGCTCAAGCACTGGATATGCAGGGCACAGAATAGCATCTGCCAGTAATACAGATGGCATTGTTCTGGTGGATTGCCCACAAAAAAGTGGTACTCCCCAGTAAAGGCCTTGACAACTGAATACAGGGGCGGACTGGGAACTTAAAGTGGCTCTGGAAAAAAAAGTGACCCCCATGGTGTAGGTGAATCCAAACTGACAAGTAGTCAGGGCCAGTAATACCTTAGTGTAGCACAAAATACCACCCCAGAAGAACCAAATGCCACAGTGCAGCACAAAATACTGCTGCCCCCACTACAGTATTCAATGACAATGACACAGCTAACAATGTCCACCGGCAAGGTGAATATGTATCCGGTGCTCCTAGTATTAATTAATGCGGATTGTTATGTACCTGAGGAGAGATCGGGCCCCGTGGCTGCGAGTGCTGAAGGTTGCTGATACCTGTCCTACAGTCACACACAAGTGAATCAGGTATTTTATACCCCACATGCAGTACAGAAATTCTGTGCAGATTCCAAGATTTGTGTCATGCTCACTATTGTGTGGACCCCACATATTCCATAATTCTATTGGATCTAGTCTACAAGAGGATCTGCTGGAACTGGGTTTTAACCTCAGATTTCTGCCTAAGGAAAATCCAACACATGTGAACATAGCCTAAGGTGGAAAATCACCTTTAAAGGGGTTGTCCCACAAAATGACAGTTTTCATACCAGCACCTGGATCTGAACACTTTTATAATTGCATGTAATTAAATATTTAGCATAGCCACTGAGTTATTCAATAAAATGTATCTGTATAGCACCACCTGCTGTTTGTTTTTTTTCTTATTTCTCTGACCTGCTCACTGAGAACGCCGCACATGCTCAGTTTCATCCTTCAACTGTCCCCTGAGCTGTGATAGGGAGAGCATGGACACGCCCCCTTAGCTGCACAGAAAGCACACACCCCCTGAGCTGTCAGCTTGATATAAATCTAGCAGAGCAATTAATGAGGAGATCTCTGGATCCATGTGAGGTACAGGGCTGGTTCTAGCTTTGTTAGAAAGAGATTGTCATGTACTATATGATGTCTGATACTCATTTTTTACATTAGTCATAGGATAACCCCTTTTAAGTAGACAAATGAAAAAAGTTCAGCTACTATTGGCTACAAATACAGACACTAGATGCATTTTGTGGTTCCTCAATGATACAGACCCTGTGGAGACACAAGGCTTATATACCGTAAGGCCTCATGCACATGACCGTAATTTTGGTCCATGTCCATGCACATGGCCGGTATACGTATTTTGTTGATATGTGGTTTGCAGACTGCAAAATGGATACGGTCGAGTGCATGAGGCCTAAAAGTGTAGTAGTGTCAAGCTCTCTTCTTTTTGGTAACACATAGGTAACTCTGTTACTCCCGTATCAACTGTACATAACAGAAAGCTATACAACACATCTACTGCATATAGTCAGTAAATCCTGGAAGTTTCCCAGCTTCATCTACATGGACTCTCGGTTCTGACATGACGATGCATTGATTCTACATAACAAGTCCCAGAGGATACGTTCTGCTGCGTCCGTAGGACACAAACTACCATGCTGAGGGGGATTTTGGCAAAACTTAAGACAGAAAGTAAATAATACTACAGCAACAATAATAACTACAGCTCCATGTGAAATATGATAGTTGGGAATTACATAAATAGCAATTCCACAGTGTCAGTACTAGTGCCAGGGACAGGACCGAATCTCATCAGAACAAAGCAGAGAAGCCTTCCCCAGATAGATGTTAGGCTGTGCTCACATCTCTGGAATCACCAGATCTTCACTAGTTCACCACCAGATCCCCATTGACTGTAATGAGGTCCGGTGGTGATCAGGCTGCTTTTTTTTTATACCAAAGTAATGGGGGGAGGGGGAGGGTAAAATAATAAAAAGAAGGTATCTTGCCCTCCTGAGTCTGCTGTAAACCAGCGCCATAGCTCTGTCATCTTCCAGGGCTTGTCTGACTGCAGTGGTGATGTTCTGTACAGCTCTGCAGCCAATCACTAATCTCAGTGGTGTATGGAGTGAGAATGCTCTGAGGCCAGTGACTGGTTGCAGCGGTATACGGGACGTCACCACTGTACTCAAACAATACATCACTGCCTGCAGTCCAGAAAGAGGACAGAGCGGCGGTGCTGGATCGGAGCATGCACAGGTAGGGAAGGTATTTTTTTAATTACTTTACCAGCCCCCTGTCTCTCTGGTAAAATTTAAAAAAAAAAAAATCGGACATTTCGATTCCCATCTTAGACAATGAGGGCATATAGCTAGGATATACCCCCATTACCCCATTATCTGATGGGTGCTGGTCCCACCATCGGGACCCACACCTAAATGGAGAACGGAGCGGGGTGCGCTGTGCCTGGAAGACCTCGGCCACCACCAGGCGCAGCTCCCCGCTGCTCCCATAGAAATAAATGGGAGCGCACTGCGCATGCGTGGCCACCGCTCCCATTCACTTCTATGGAGCTGACGGAAACAGCCGAGCCAGCCCCCATTGTCTATGATGGGACAACCCCTTAAAGTCTAGCTCCAAGGCATATTAAACGTAAGACTGTCCCAATAAAACCTATTCCTGCAATTACATCCTGCTGGGATAGTCAAACAGCCGCCACTGTATATTACATTAGGAAACTGCTATTTAAGCACTTCCCTTTCAGTTCTAGAGCTCCGTGTTCAGCAGGTGAGGGGCGGTATAGTAATACTTCTATGGTCACAGTTCTGACACATTCTCCTGCACACTAAGAAAAGAAGAAAGGTTGGCCACTGGGATGGAGCAATTAGGTGGCATTTCTTTCCCGGGCACAGACTGTTCTTAATTATAAGCAGATTGCACAATGAAACACATGATTATAGGGAAAGGGCACGCAAAGCCCCGGCTCCGTGTAACATGTCTCCTTTTTGGGATCACGATTACCATGTCTATTGCTGCTCTCCAGAAACTAAATGAAATGCTCCGGATTTATACAGAAAGTGCAAAATCCAGTTCACGATTATTCACTACAACCCCCACTATGTGCTGCTGCTTCCAGCAGAAAAGATGTGAATGTGTTCTTTTCTGTTTTCACTTCTGATGGGCACAATGGTGGGGAATCTATTAAATATGCCGGCCCTGACTACGGCCTTTACATCAGTGAATCACGGACAGCACACGTACCCAATGGGGGGGGATGGGAATCAAAACTGGTACCCATAGCAACCAATCAGATTCCACCTTTCATTTTCAGACCTCCTTTGGAAAATGAAAGGTGGAATCTGATTGGTTGCTATGGGCAAATAGCCAGCTTTCCTTTAGGCGAGTTTTGATAAATCTCCTGCATTGACTTTAAAGGGGTTATTGAAAAGTATAAAAAATTCCCCCATATGCAGGGCCCCTCACATTGAATATACTTACCTGGCTCCCTGCACCGCCACACAGCTTCGCCCTGTGCGCAGATGAAAACATCCGGTGTCGGGTGGAAGCAGCCAAAGGCAGGCAGTGTCACCCATGATGCTATGGAGGCTCACCCCGTCCCTGTCTGCCATTGGCTGTCTACCACCCCCAGATCCCCCCGACACCAGGACCAGGAGGGAGGCGGGGAGCGGGGTAAGTATATTCAGTGTGAGAGGCCCGGCATATGGGGGGGCTTTTTATACTGTTGGATAACCACTTTAATCCGTGTATTGACGCATCAGTGGTTTTCCAAGGACCGTGGCTCTGTGGTAACACCACAGAAACATGTCCTATTTTTGTCCCCCATTAAGGATCCGTCACACACATTATAGCCTATGGGCCCGTGAAAACCACAGACACAACACGGATGCTGCCGTCTGTGGTTTTCACTGATCGTTGCTAGGATGTGCTGTGGAAATTCATTTTCAGCCTAGCAGTGTCTGTGGAATACAGAGGGCAACATACAGACACACGGACTAAACATGGCTTCTTCACGGATGAACCACTAACCATCCTGTCATGGATGTCCTCATGGACGTGAGACTCACCTCGTTCATTAAGAGGCATGTACACGCATACATGTGATAAGCTGGTGGAGATATGTGCTGTCATTTCTGGCTTAAATTTTAATAACTTTGTCAGGCCCTGGGGAAAGCAGTGTAAAACTAAAAAAGTCACAAATTCTTGCAAAAATTTGTGCACCAGAAAACTGACAAACAGCCTCATTGCTTTTTGAGAATGTAGCATGGCAATGGGTACGGTGCCACCAAACCGGGCATTTCAATATGACCAAACAGGTTAGAATTTCCACCGGGCATTGCAATAGATAAAATCTGTCGTAGAAATCATACAACATAAACTGACATACTACGGACTTAAAATCCATACCGCAGGTCAGTTTCCCCTGCAATACTCAACATCACACGGATACCCTGCAGGAATACGCTCATATTAGACGGGATACACCATAAACGTCTAAAAGAGGCAAGTCCAACCTCTAGGATAGGGATGAGCGAACTTCTGTTTTTAAGTTCGGTGTACTTAAGAGTTATGGATTCCGCTAACTTATGGTCCGTGGTAGCATAATCCATAACAGAATTCTTAGATAACCCGAACATTGTACACCGAACTTCAAAACAGAAGTTCGCTCACCACTACTCTAGGACCCACACCTTCCTGTAAGTTGGGGTCTCCTGCCCCTATCCTGGGTGAATAGAGAGGGCACAGCCTTCTATAGGTGCATACTATATGGACTTACTTCTGTTGATGGAATATTGACCACCCCTGTAGACCGTCTTTTTTCCCGCAGTTTTCTCTTCTCAATCTGTCCTTTACCCTTCCTGGCACTTGGACCGCTGCAGCTTTTTCCTTTGTCCTTCGTCTTACTTGGACTCTCCTGAGATGCGGGTGGTGGCGATTCATCCTGCGTTACCCCATCTTGTACCAGGGCTTGGGTCTTCCTCTGCTGCCCTACAGAGGAGCCGACAGGCTGATCTTCTTCTGTCCTCCTGATGGCTGGAGCTTTTAGTACAGAGGCGGCAGCAGACGCCTGGGTATTGCTGTTTGGAGCATTGCTACTGCTGTTATTATTGTTCATCTCATTGCTAGTCTTATTCACTATGTCCGTGGCCCCAGAGGTCCCCGCAATCTCAGCCGCATACATCTTCGCCCTCATTTTCTCCCGCTTGGCCTTCCATTCCTCCAAGAAATCTGTTGTGTTAGAAGAAGATGGGGTGTGTGACCTATAGCCACCGCTCGCCATGTTCTCTCACTGCGTCTACCGGGCACAAGGCTCTTCAGAAGTGAAGGACATGAAATGGGCACTCAACAAAGCAAAGACGATGCCAACCTAAAGGAAACATACAGCATTTATTTATATCAAACCTACAAAACATGCAGGGGGCAGCAATTACCGGCACTCCAGCTGTTGTGAAACTACAATTCCCAGTATGCCACGTTCATGAATAAGTGTGCATGATGGGGGTTGTAGTTTCACAACTGCTGGAGTGCGGGAGGCTGCTGCCCCCTGATCTAAACAGAGACGACGCGGCAGGGCTGAGTCTATGTTTTGGCACACCTCTCTGTACAGCAATGCAAACACAAATGGCACATCCAGCTCTGCTACATCTGTATGTACATTATTAGTAAACAGAACTCATTGGCAATAGCACAGAAACATGCACAGTGCCATATTCTGCTACAAACCCTTCACCTGGGTGCCCAGCAGGTCACTGCTCTGGTGCCAGGGAGTGCGATGCTGATTTGGTAAATCTCCTCTGTAAAGAGGAAGCTCTAGTTTTGGGCAGGCACCCTGCCTAGATCTCACAGGCACGCACTGCCCCACAACATAGTACCAGCTCCTAAGATTAGATAAATCATAATCCCAGGGAGGAAACAAGACGGAGATCAGCCCTTTCCTTCTACAGTGAAAACGGAGCAGCCAAACGCCAACATGGCACAGAATCAAAAGCTGCCCTTACTACCAATGCAGTACCCGGCATTACACAAAGTGCCTCCGTCATATAGTCGTGTCACATGACCTGCCTGCTGTCAGACCGGTCAGTCGTGTGGTTCCCAGGTTGCTATATTTAGTGGCAGGTAGTGGTAGCATAGCCAGTGGGCAGGTAGTTGGGTGGCACAAAGGCTGTCCAAGGCCATGATGGCATTATGGTGGGCAGCAAAACTTCATCTTTCATAGTAATGCATATGGGACACATGATATAGCAGAGCCCAGCTTACTGTGATAATACTGACCATATACATAGGACCAAATGACAATGTCAGCTCTGCTATACAAAGTCAGGGTGGGTGTCTCCATAACATATTCACATAGAACAAACTGAAACCCCAGGGCACAGAACTGCCCAGCACATTACTATATGGAGACTGGCACAGGTCACAGAAGACCGTGGATCCTCTCCTCATAATCTGTCTTCCAGTCATACGACTCCCATCATGTCCCAGAAGTAGTCCGTCTGCTCACAGCTGCCCTCCCCACCTCCCCGGCTTCCCAACAGGAAAACTTTCAGATGGCACTTTCATACCAGCCTCCCCTCATGCGATAACAAAGCTCTCAGGTGGTGCCCGAGCCCCTCAGCTGCCTCCATTACCTGTGTCACAGGAGGGCGGCCGAGCTGGCACACGGTTGTCAGTCACCGGGCTCCCAAACTCCGGTGCAAGGTGCGGCGAGCCTCGTACACTCACCTCTCACTGGCTGGAGCCCAGTCCCCGGAAGAAGTCGGAAGTTCCCGAGAGTTTCCGAAGCCGAACGAGCTCCGGGCGCGCCAAGGGAGGCGACTATTGTGATCGCCAATTCCCGGAATGTGCCGAGAGTAGTAGTTACTGGATACAATGGGAGTTGTGTTACACGTACACACTGAGGGCTAACGTGTCCTACACACACTGGCTTGACAGATGGATTAGATGGATTTGATAAATGGATTAGATAGATAGATAGATAGATAGATAGATAGATAGATAGATAGATATGAGATGGATAGATATATTTTTGCTTTTTATATTTTATAGACAAAAAGATGATAGATATTAGCTAGATATAGATAACAGTAGATAGATTTTTTAGAACTGACTGGAATAAAAGTTGAAATCAATTACTCAAAGTAGTTGAGATTTTTACATTTTCCATGTGGAAATTGACCTGTGGTGCAGATTTTGAAATCGTCAGCATGTCAATTGTTTGTGGCTATTTTAGTGCATATGTCACGCTTTGCAATGCAGAGGGTGAAATCAGGGCAAATCTGCATCAAGATCTGCAACAAATATCACAAATAGCAAATGCAGATTTTGGAGCGAAAACCACATGAAAATCTGCCTGCGGAAAACCCGCATAAACTACACCACCATGTGCATAGACCCTTATGAACCAATTAGGACATATAGATAGATATCATAATGGGAATGACCCCTAGAAAAGATCTCGTTCTTGTGGACTGGGATGACCTGGGTGCACCAACAATATGTACGGTATGTTTTGTAGCGCTGTATGTAATGTTTTCCAAGTATGCCTTTAACAGTAGAGTTGAAGGTAAGTTGAGAACTTGGCATTGGGGATGGGGTTGCTGTAGGGCACCGGTTCAATTTTTGCTTTAGGCAGCAAAAAGGCTAGGTGCACCCCTGGGGTCAATATTAGAGTTAGGGTAAGTATTAGCATTATAAGTAGTATTAGGGTAAGTGGCCAGAATTAGGGTTAGGGTCAGTATTAGAGTTATGGGTAATATTAGGGTTAGGGGTCAGTACTAGGGTTAAAGCTCTGTATTAGGGTTATGGGCCAGTATTTGGGTTAAGGGTCAGTATAAGGGCACATGGAGAGAAAAGTGGATGGCTGTCACAATTCACTTTGTCCCGGAGCGGTCCCACAATGCAGCTATGTAGACCCGGCCTCTTCTGGCGGGTCTGCTCCTGTGGAACGTCGCAGGTGGTGCGATGATGTCATCACGCTGCCTTGGTCACATTGATGCGCTGAGAATGGCAGGGCAGGGAACCAGTGGTTACCTAGTTCCAGCGGTGCTTCCGCATACTCAATTGTATCTGCGTCCAGTGGAAGCAGATACAATTGAGTGCAGGGGCCGCAATCAAATACCGGCGGACCTAAACATCTACCGGCCCTGCTGGAGCCCCTTCAAACAGCTGATTAGCTAGGGTGCCGATAGTCAGACCGCCACCGACCTGATACAGATGGCCGATCCTCAGTACAGCGGTAATAATAGTCTTTCATTGGCTCATAACATTACACTAACGCAGCCGGTATAAATACTGGGGATCAGTAGCGTTGTTAACCCTTTTGATACAATATATATCTTCCTTTGCAATGTAGCAGTGGATCAGTACTGCGTGGATGTGCCTAAAACGTATGTGACTACATCTATCAGCCTAGTGAATGACTACTACTCCCCACAGGCAGTGTATAAAGTGACACAGGCTAGTTGCGGGTAGAAATGGTGTAGACACAATGCAGGAGCAGAGGACGTGGCAGGACAACAATATGGTCTCACTCCAGCAGCAGGGGTTCAGTCAGCAGTATGGGTTGCGCCACAGTCTTATACCTATAAATAGATATGTACTGAGCTCCCCCTGGTGGTGGCTGCAGGCAGCTGGACATTTTTAGCTGAATTTTATGATTACATAAAGGGAGGCCCGGCTGGTAATATTCAGACCTCCAGACTTTTAAAAAGGCCAAGGTGAGAAAAAAAATCAGTGGCACATGTAGCACATCATAGCCATGGGCGCACCGACAGGGGGGGTTTGGACCCCCCCTAGAACCATTGATATATATATATATATATATATATATATATATATCTCCCTTCCCCGTTCTTCTGATAGACTGTAGGCTCTAGAGGCCTGCATAGCATCAATGCTGATGGAGGTAAGTATTAGTGGGTTTTTTTAAATCACACAATTTAGGGGGCACCTGGCCCATTTTTGGGGGGGGACGATGGGGGCATCTGGGGGCATTTAATTTTGGCACATTTTGAGGGAGCCATTTCTTATGGGCACATTACAGGGAGGCATTATGGGGGAAAGGAGCACTATGGGGGCTCTAAAGGGGCCTTTTTTGTTGGTGCATTATGGGGGGCACTATGACATCTGGTGGCACTAAGGGGGGCAATTTTTTACTGGCACATGATGGGAGGCACTATAAGGGAGAGCGGCACTATGGGGCATCTGGTGGCTCAAAAGGGGCATTTTTTAATGGCACATTATAGGAGGCACTATGACATCTGGCAGTAAGGGGGAATTTTTTACTGGCACATTATGGGAGGGACTATAGGAGAGAGCAACACTATGGGGCATCTGGTGGCACTATAGTGGCATTATTTGCGGCACTATGGGGGATTGGAGCACTATGGGGGCATCTGGTGGCTCTAAACGGGCATTTTTTTACTGGCACATTATAGGGGGCACTATATGGGGGTATTTTATACTGGCATACATTATTGGGACATTAGCTCAACTGTGGGCACTAAGGGGTTATTTTTTGTACTGTCATAAGGAGAATTATTACTAGTAAGGGGCATTATAGTGAGCTTCACTACTACTGGGGGGCTATGGGGAACATGATTACTAGTATAGGCACTATGGGGGCATTATTACTACTAAGTGTGCTCTGGCAAATAATTATTTCTATCGGTGGTATTTTGGGGAGCACTGTTACTTTGGGGGCACCCGGGCACAGTATCAGCTTAGCACAATTATTTTTGGGGTACATTATCGTTATACTATTAGTGTCCGGGTGCAGTTACTTTTTTAGAGCACTGTGTGCCGATAACTGTTGCAGGGTGCACTATCTGCGTCGTACTAGTATTTTCAGGGGGATAGTTTCTGCAGTATAGTATTGGGGAGCACAGCGGACACAGTATTGGGAGTGACAGGAAAGGGTGTTCAGAAGATGATGGAAAAGTGGGAAACTAATATATGTTTGTTAATCTTCAGAAACAAGAGATGGCTCAAACATCATCATGGCGGTCTGGCCTGAATGGAGAAGATGCGGAAAGAGAATGTCTACATCAAAGGTGACATCACTACAATGTCTCCATCAAAGGTGACATGCTCCAGCTCCTCCCCTGCCATTTGCAGAAGGAGGATTCAGAGCTGGGTGATGACGGCCAAGGAGGGGCTTATAACAATGGGCGGGGCCAAGCGTTTTGCACGCATTTTTTTTCTTTTCAGACCCCCCTAGACAAAATTCCTGGGTGCCCCCCTCATCATAGCAATATATTTTTTTAGGCTAAGCCAAGCCTCTTACTCCACCCAGCAGGACTGCTCATCTCCGGTCTATGTCGCCTGTGGCGAGGGCCGGCCTTTGGGGTGTGCGACCCGTGCGGTTGCACAGGGCGCTTCACTCCCGGCCACTTAAGGGGGCGCCCTGCCAGAGCGCCCCCTTAATGGCCCGGCCGTGCCCTGCAAGTGCCATTGTGGAAGCGCTCATCTCCATAGTCTGCCTTTGGAGATGCGGGGCAGGGGAGGGAGAGGCGTCTCCCCTGCCCGTTCCTCTGATAGGCTGCAGGCCCTAGGCCTGCAGCCTATCAGAGGCCAGCTCAGGCGGCGCGATTACGTCATCGCGCCGCCTGAGCCGTACAGCGCGGGACACAGGCCGGAAGAGGCCTGCATCGCATCGCTGCCGGCTCCATGGAGGTAAGTAAGTGTTTATTTTTTTTTATGGGGGCATTTTTATTGGCACATGGGGGCACTGGGGGCATTTTTACTGGCACAAGGGGGCACTGGGGGCATTTTTACTGGCACATAGTGGCATTTTACTGGCACCTGGGGGCACTGGGGGCATTTTACTGGCACTGGGGGCATTTTACTGGCACAAGGGGGGCACTGGGGGCATTTTTATTGGCACATGGGAGCATTTTACGGGCACTGGGGCATTTTTACTGGCACTGGGGCATTTTTACTGGCACATGGGGCATTTTTACTGGCACATGGGGGCACTGGGGGCATTTTACTGGCACTGGGGCATTTTTACTGGCACAAGGGGGCACTGGGGGCATTTTTATTGGCACATGGGAGCATTTTACTGGCACTGGGGCAGTTTTACTGGCACTGGGGCATTTTTACTGGCACATGGGGCATTTTTACTGGCACATGGGGGCACTGGGAGCATTTTACTGGCACTGGGGGCATTTTTACTGGCACAAGGGGGCACTGGGGGCATTTTTATTGGCACATGGGAGCATTTTACTGGCACTGTGGGCATTTTTACTGGCACATAGTGGCATTTTACTGGCACATGGGGGTATTGTGGGCATTGTTACTGGCACATGCAGGCACTGGGGGCATTTTTACTGGCACTGGGGGCATTTTTACTGGCACATGGGGGCACTGGGGGCATTTTTCTGGCACATGGGGGCACTGGGGCATTTCTTACTGGCACATGGGGGCACTGAGGCATTTCTTACTGGCACATAATTTGGGGGGCATCTATGGGGGTGGGACACTTTTTACTGGCACATGATTTTGGGGGGGAATCAATGGGGGGAACTTCTGGCACATTATTGGGGGGCACTTCTTACTGGCACATTGGAAGCATTATTACTTCTGGGGCACAGTGGGGACATTAGTATTGTTGGGGGCACTATTACTAACAAGTGCACTCTGGCAGAGAATTATTAGTTGGGACTTGTGGGGGGCACTATTACTGTGGGGGCACCCTGGCACAGTATCAGCGCAGTTATTTCTGGGGAGTGTTATGTTTACTATATTACTGGGCGCACTATTACGGAACGCTATTTGCTGGGCACAGTTATTTTAGGACACTGTGTAAACTAAGATTTTTTTTTGTCAAACTGCAGAGATGAGAAATGGCTAAAAAATGGCGTCTGGTCTGAAAGGAGAAGATGAGGAAAGAGAAGATCTACATGAGAGGAGACGTCACTGGATGTAAGAGGTATGTGCGCTATATTAGGTTACATTTCAATATAGAAAGCTATAAATACAGTGCAGAGATATATAGTGTGATATAGGACAGTATAGAGAGCTATAAATACATATATATATATATATATATATATACACTGTCTTACTCTACCTACCTATATCACTCTATATATCTCTGCACTGTATTTATAGCTCTATACTGTATGACGTTAGTACTGTCACTCGGGGGGGGGGGCGCCGAGAGAAAGTTTCGCACAGGGCGCCATCTACCCTAAGGCCGGCCCTGCCTGTGGCAAAGCACAGCAAGTTTGGTGATGTCGCTGTTTTGCGCTGGCCTGCACTGAACCTCTGGCAGCAGCTAAATAGTGGAGCAAGATGCTAATGGTTCCTTCTTCACCACTGTGTCCTGAGAATGCACATACACATGAAGTCTGAATATGCGGTAGCTCTCAGGGACCAGAAGACAGAGAGCAAAATTAGGGACAGTCCTTCAGGATCTAGAATGGCTGGGAGGCATGGTCATATGGGGGAATTTATCTTGAGGAGAACATTTGAAGTCAGATTTGCTTGAGTCTGTGTTGGAGTACTTTGTGCCACATTTATCAAATGTCACAGGTTGTTTGATAAATTTGTCTTTTCCTACTTCACCCTCCTCCTGCAGTGAGATTGCTATTTTTTTTGCGACTTTTTAAAAAAGTTGCAATGATAAATCTGGAATGAAACTTATTAACATAGCTAACCACACCCACTTTTCTACCCATATTACAAAACTGAGTGAGTGGTGTGAAAATGCAAAAAGTCACAAAATTTTGCACCAGTGAGTGGTGCGCACATTTTGCGCCAGAATTCTGGAGTGAAGGTATGATAAATCAGGGCCATACTGTTTATAGGGACATTGTGCTGACACTAATAATGGAGGTCACTCTAATGCCCCTTTCACACGAGCGGGAGACTCGCATGTCTCCCGCAACGCATCTACAGGGCTGGACTCCGGCACTGACTGGGATCGCATATAATGCTATGCGATCCCTGTCCGTGCCGAGTCCAGCCCTGTAGATGTGTTTTGCGGGAGACATGCGAGTCTCCCGCTCGTGTGAAAGGGGCCTAACAGTGCTCTTAATGTTTATTAGGGTGTGTCTTGTACTCGTGGGTGGGGTCTCCTTGTACCATGTGCATAGACCTGAACTACATAAATAAAAAGGAAATAAAGAACTTTGAAAACCCAGAAAGATTGTATTTACTGAGTTCATTAATAATATGAAATGCTGGAAATGTTTGTGGAGCTCTGCATCATGGGATACATGGCAGAATGGTGGTCATCTGCATCATTGCATATCTGGCAGGATGGTGGTCCTCTGCATCATGGGATGTCTGGCAGGATAGTGGGCCTCTGCATAATGGGACATCTGGCAGCATGATGGTGTTTCTCAGGTATGATTAGCTAATTGAATCAGATATATGATCCTGTGCTACAGTATATCTGGCGGGAACATATCTGATTGGACGGTGGTATTTATGTAATCTTCAGCCCATTCAGGACCCACAAAACAGATGTTCTTAAAGGGACATTGGTCTATTTCTTCTATGTAGTTTTTGTAGACTTCACTATAAGGCACTGAAATTTCTTGGTTTAGAAAGTCACTTAGATCATCTGCCGGCAACGTTACTGGGAATTCGTTTCTTCCAGCCTCCAGGTCCGCCCAGTTGATAGAGGCAAAAAATGGCTGCTGACGGATATTCTCGTTTTCACCTAGACGGAGGGAATCCTGCTTGCACAAAAGTTTCTTTAAGAGGATCGTGCTGTCTTGGTCAAGACCTGTATATGCTGGTTCTTTGTCTATTACTGCTCTGCGAATATCTGCTTTAGTTTTCCCTGAAAAGGGATACCTTCTGGTCAGCATCCGATATAACGTGAATCCAAAAGCGAACCAGTCCACCCTATAGCTGTACTGTCTGCTCTGCAGCATTTCCGGAGCCATGTATCTTTCAGTGCCACATCTTCCTCTAGCTGCGACCCCACCAAGCATGTCGTGAAATGCCAAAGTCTGTAATCTTCACATGACCATCATGGCTGAGGAGGATGTTACCTGGTTTGATGTCACGGTGGACAATCCCCTTGGAGTGTAGAAACTGAATGCCACAAACTATTTCGGCAGCCAAGAACTTAATGTTGATAATGTCCACCTTTGCCATCTTCTTAAGATAGCTAGCTAGGCTTCCACCGCTGGCCAGCTCCATGACATTGAATACATAGCTTGTTGTGTGGAAGACGCCATACCCATGGACTAGGAAGGGGCTCTCGTTTGATAGCACTAGGATGTATCTCTCGGTAAGGTGGGACTTTAATGGCTTGGATTTTGGCTGTATCTTAATTGCCACCTGCTCTCTACGGATGACATCCCTATACGTCTCTCCCTGGATCTCATTGTCAATGAGAGCAAAAGATGTTAAAAATAAAAAAAAATAAAAAGTAAATTTACAGCCAAAACTTGCAAATAACACAGAAGTGTCACGCTAGTTTGAAGTATCTGGTAAGATTGAGCTTCAGGAGTCTCATAACTGTAAAAAGGAACTCTATGATGTCATTGCTGATTGTGAAGTCATAGTCAACAGCAGGTTGCCAAGTACTGGTTTGTGATATCATCATATTTGCATATTCAGTGGACGGAAGCTGGCACTTGATTGTGATGTCATGAGATTTGCATATTCAGTGGACAGAGGTCAGCAGTGGATTGTGATGTCATGAACTCCATCTTGAAGGGAAGGGGAATGTACAAAGTATGTGAGGATGAGGCAAACCAAGGCCCTCCACTAACATATCTGATCTTATGCCACTGGTTTCAAATAGGGTTCAACATATAGTAACCACATGCCGGCTCACAAGACCCTGACCCTCTGAATTGATGTGTTGTAAGGGTATTTTACTTAATTAACCTCTTCATCACCAGCCATGACCAAGAGATTTTTATTTTTTTTTTCATCGTCGCTATAAGAGCCTATAACTTTTGTACTTTTCTATCTGTAGCTCTATGAGGGTTTGCTTTTTGTAGGACAAGTTGCAGTTTTTAATGGCTCCATTTTGAGGTACACATAACTTACTGGTTAACTTTTATTAACTCTACGGATGGGAGATAGGAAAAAACAGCAATGCTTTCACTAAGTTTTTACATCGTAAATTTTTCTGCATTCGCAAATAACATGACGTTACTCTCGGGGTCAGTACCATTACTAAAAATGCCACTTACCTGACGTTGCAAAACAGCTGCCATGTAGCAGCCATTACACTGGCGGTAGAAGGAATGTCAGATCTGGAAGCACAATGCATGGGCTTAAAATCTGCATCAAAATCCTAATGTAACACGTGTGGTCGATAACCAGGTGAGCATGTTTTATATTGTCACTATTGATTCTGATGGTCGCCATTCAATAGAATAATATATAGGGAATACATTTGGAAAGGGAGTTGTCCTCTCTAAATACCACTACCATACTGATATTATTGGTTATATTCATTTTGGTTAAATTTTTTCTACCTGCTAGTATATGGAATAATTGAGGTCAGTTATAAGACTAGTTGGCTCCATGATAAACATGTACAATCATCATGGGTGCCTGGTGCATCGCATGCAATGGAATCATATGACATATGACAGTGTATGTGTACAGTCATGGCCAAAAGTTTTGAGAATTATACAAATATTAATTTTTACAAAGTCTACTGCTTCAGTTTTTAAAATGGCAATTTGCATATACTCCAGAATGTTATAAAGAGTGATCAGCTTAACAGCAATTACTTGCAAAGTCAATATTTGCCTAGAAAATGAACTTTATCCCCCAAAACACATTTCAACATCATTGCAGCCCTGCCTTAAAAGGACCAGCTAACATTGTTTCAGTGATTGCTCCATTAACACAGGTGTGGGTGTTGATGAGGACAGGGCTGGAGATCAATCTGTCATGATTAAGTAAGAATGACACCACTGGACACTTTGAAAGGAGGCTGGTGCTTGGCATCATTGTTTCTCTTCTGTTAACCATGGTTATCTCTAAAGAAACACGTGCAGTCATCATTGCACTGCACAAAAATGGCCTAACAGGGAAGAGTATCGCAGCTAGAAAGATTGCACCTCAGTCAACAATCTATCACATCATCAAGAACTTCAAGGAGAGAGGTTCCATTGTTGCCAAAAAGGCTCCAGGGCGCCCAAGAAAGACCAGCAAGCGCCAGGACCGTCACTTAAAAGTGTTTCAGCTGTGGGATTGGGCTACCAGCAGTGCAGAGCTTGCTCAGGAATGGCAGCAGGCAGGTGTGAGTGCATCTGCATGCACTGTGAGGCAGAGACTCTTGGAGCAAGGCCTGGTCTCAAGGAGGGCAGCAAAGAAGCCACTTCTCTCCAGAAAAAACATCAGGGACAGACTGATATTCTGCAAAAGGTACAGGGAGTGGACTGCTGAGGACTGGGGTAAAGTCATTTTCTCTGATTGAAGTCCCCTTTCCGATTGTTTTGGGACATCTGGAAAACAGCTTATTCGGGAGAAGACGAGGTGAGCGCTACCACCAGTCTTGTCTCATGCCAACTGTAAAGCATCCTGAAACCATTCAATGTGTGGGGTTGCTTCTCAGCCAAGGGAATCGGTCTCTCTCACAGTCTTGCCTAAAAACACAGCCATGAATAAAGAATGGTACCAGAATGTCCTCCGAGAGCAACTTCTCCCAACCATCCAAGAGCAGTTTGGCGATCAACAATGCCTTTTCCAGCATGATGGAGCACCTTGCCATAAAGCAAAGGTGATAACTAAATGGCTCAGGGAACAAAACATAGAGATTTTGGGTCCATGGCCTGGAAACTCCCCAGATCTTAATCCCATTGAGAACTTGTGGTCAATCAAGAGACGGGTGGACAAACAAAAACCTACAAATTCTGACAAAATGCAAGCATTGATTGTGCAAGAATGGACTGCTATCAGTCAGGATTTGGTCCAGAAGTTGATTGAGAGCATGCCAGGGAGAATTGCAGAGGTCCTGAAGAAGAAGGGTCAACACTGCAAATATTGACTTGCTGCATTAACTCATTCTGTCAATATAAGCTTTTGTTACTCATAATATGATTGCAATTATATTTCTGTATGTGATAAAAACATCTGACAAACACACATAAAAACCAGAGGGCAGCAGATCATGTGAAAATATAATATTTGTGTCATTCTCAAAACTTTTGGCCATGACTGTACAAGTGATGTCATACAGTCGGAATTTCACAGTTGCAAAAACCAATTATTGTCACGTCCAAATTAAAGATGGTTGGCCTTAAAGGGGTTTTGTTACTTCAGCAAATGGCATTTATTATGTAGAGGAAGTTAATACAAGGCACTTACTAAGGTATTGTGATTGTCCATATTGCCTCCTTTGCTGGCGGGATTCATTTTTCTATTACATTATACATTGCTTGTTTCCATGGTTACAACCACCCTGCAGTCAATCAGTGGTGGCCTTGATTGGGCCAATCCATAAATGGGTGCATGCAGCTCAGCTCAATGCTCCCCTTCGTCACTACTGGTATCTTTGCTCTGGCTCATAAACCACTGCCACCAAATGTGTTAAGTGTCACAGGGATCAGCAGCCTCCAGCACTCCAGCTGTTCTGAAAATACAACTCCCCCAATCCTCCTTTCAATTCTGTGGGAGTTACCAGAACAGCTACAGTGGGGGGAAAAGTATTTAGTCAGCCACCAATTGTGCAAGTTCTCCCACTTAAAAAGATGAGAAAGACCTGTAATTGACATCATAGGTAGACCTCAACTATGAAAGACAAAATGAGAAAACAAATCCAGAAAGAATTTTTAAAGAATTTATTTGCAAATTATGGTGGAAAATAAGTATTTGGTCAATAACAAAAGTTCATCTCAATACTTTGTTATATATCCTTTGTTGGCAATGACAGAGGTCAAAAGTTTTCTGTAAGTCTTTAGTCAGCCACTTGCACAATTAGTGGCTGACTAAATACTTTTTTTCCCCACTGTAATGCCCCTTTCACACGAGCGGGAGACTCGCATGTCTCCCGCAACGCATCTACAGGGCTGGACTCGGCACTGACAGGGATCGCAGAGCATTATATGCGATCCCAGTCAGTGCCGGAGTCCAGCCCTGTAGATGCGTTGCGGGAGACATGCGAGTCTCCCGCTCTTGTGAAAGGGGCATAAGTGTGCATGCTGGGAGTTGCAGTTTCACAGCAGCTGAAGTGCCGGAGGCTGCTGATTCCTGTTATAGACCAAACATCAAAACTGTAATCAAAGTGATGGGAGCTAGACTGTGCTGTGTTACTGGTTCTTCAAACCTCTTCTAAACCTGCCCACCAATCCTTTATGTTAGTATATATGCGAAAAAGTCACACCTGGTTTGACAGATACCACCATGGAGCTTTATCCTTATGGTTTAACCACAAAATGTGAACACAGCCTAAAAGAGTTTTTTCTATGGCCAATACTATGGCATATCATTACAGGGGTTGTAGCTGGCTTGAATCATTTTCCCATCACATTATACACTGCTCGCTTCCATGGTTATGACCACCCTGCAATCCATCAGTGGTGGCCATGCTTGCACACTATAGAAAAAAGCACCAGCTTATGTGCGCTCCCACGGTCCAGAGAGGCCAGCTCTTTTTCCTATGGTGTACAAGCACGACCACCACTGCTGGATCGCAGGGTGGTCGTAACCACGGAAACAAGCGGTGTATAATGTGATGGAAAAATGAATGAAGCCAGCAAAGGAGCCAATATGGACAATAACAATACATTAGTAAGTGACTTGTATTAACTTTCTGTACATAATGAATGCCACTTGCTGAAGTGACACAACCGCTTTAACAATAAAGATGTCTTGGTAAAGGTGTTGTGTGGCTCTAACCTGTGTCCCTGACCATAAAAAACCTGTCCACAGACTCCATTCCAGATATTCTGGTCCCCAAAGGACCAGGGGGCAGCTTGGTTCTGTGACTGCTGCGGCCAGTAACAGGTCTCAGCATCACTTCTGTAACGTATCAAGTCACTTCCTGGTCCTGTAGGGACCACAGACAGTTGATTGGTGTTTGTTATGTTCAGGGACACAGTTTAGAACCCCAGGGATTGTCGGCTCCAAGGCCGGACAACCCCTTTAACGTTTTTCAAACTTTGTAGATATATTTACATCAAGATTTATTATTTGTTAGGGAAAAAGAAACCAGACCCCCAAATTAAATTAGACCGGCCCCTAAACTCATTCAGATCCCAAACCGGAACAGTCCCATTACATTAAATGGATTCGGAGCAGACTCCTAATATTAATCAGACTCCAAACCAGATCCTCTTTACTTCCAGGCATTGCCCCACACAGCATCCTGGTGATGACCATTGTCAGGGCTTGTGTGTCATGTATGAACGTCAGTGCCTCACCTGATGGCAGACCTGCTATTATAGCTGTATAGGGGGAGACACTGACTGTGGACCACCAGTTGAGTGCTGCAGCTATTGTTTTTATAGTGGGCTCTCCTTACACATTGATTTACAGTCGGGACAAGTCTTTGGCACCTTTCAGACGAGTGAGTTCCACCCTCCAGACTCGCAGCATAAGTATGCAGCAGCTCCCGTCCTGACCTCCCAGCACTGCTGGGCGCTGTAGGAAATCGTCATAGCTGCGCGCCTCCTGGGCGTGAAGACGTGCGGCCTGCCTGGAGTATGTAAGTATATATGTGTTTGTGTGTATGTGCGTGTATGTCTGTATGTATGTCTGTATGTATGTCTGTATGTGTAGGTGACGGATCCGTCCTGAACTCCATTGAAAGTCAATGGAGGGCGGATCGGTTTACCATTGTGGTCACACCAGATGGATCCGTCCCCATTGACTTGCATTGGGGGTCATTCCGGATCCGTCTTGGTGCGGATGCCTGGACTGGAGAGAAAACCGCAGCATGCTGTGGTTTGTTCTCTGGTCTGAAGATGGAACGGAATGCTTTCAGGAGCATTCCGTTGTCTTCAGTTCAGTTTTGTCCCCATTGACAATGAATGGGGTCAAAACTGAAGCGTTTTTTTCCGGTATTGAGCCCCTATGACGGAACTCAATACCGGAATTTTAAAACGCTAGTCTGAAAGTAGCCTTAATCAGTATGGTTTGTTTGTAGTGGGGCAGGAAGCCAGGGTACATGGAGAAAAGTCACACAAACTCATGGAGAACATACAAACTCCATGCAAATATTACCCATGATCAGATTCAAACCTAGGATGCCAGCGCTGCAAGGTAACAGTGCCAACCACAGAGCTTCTGTATGCTACTAGATTACACTAAGGGGGTCATTTATTAAGACGCAGGTCTTCATAACCCTTATATCTGGCGTTGGATCCGGTGAGTTTGTGAAAAGGTGCAGACCTCTTCATAACTTTGGCGCATCCACCGCCGGTCTAAATGTAAGACAGCTTCCTAGCTGTCTTACATTTAGACCATTTTCTATGGCTAATCAATGGCTGAATCAATAGACACGCAGTTACCCTCATGTGAAGCCGTTCTTAGGCTGGATTTACACACACGTTTTAATTTCAGGTTTTCAGGTTTTGTGTTTAAAAGGGTTGTCTAGCACTTTACTATTGGCAGCTTATCCTCCGGATATTGGCAGGCTTCCAACACCCCACACCCCCACAGATTAGCTTTTTCAGTGAATATCCAGTACTGGAAGTTGGCAATAGAATTAGGCTACTTTCACATTAGCGTTATGGAATTCCGGTATTGAGTTCCGTCATAGGGGCTCAATACCGGAATAAAACGCTTCCGTTTTGTCCCCATTCATTGTCAATGGGGACAAAACTGAACTGAAGACAACGGAATGCTCCTGAAAGCATTCCGTTCAGTCTTCAGACCGGAGAGCAAACCGCAACATGTTGCGGTTTGCTCTCCGTACTAGTTATCCGCACCTAAACGGATCCGGAATGACCCCCAATGTGGACACACTTGTAAACGGATCCGTCCTCCATTGACTTTCAATAGAGGTTTTTCCGGATCCGTTTAAACGCTAATACAACCGGATCCGGAATTACGGATCCACAAGGTTGTATTACTCAGTACGGATCCGGCGGGTGTGAAGAGGATACTTTGTATTGCTGGTTACTGCACCACTGCATGAAAACAATTGCTGCTGCACTACACAGTGGATGGAACTGTATAGTTCCACTGCCTTATTACAATGCCGCAGCTACTCTAAAAAAGTTGAACAGTAGGAATACGGGGAGTCAATCAGATAGTGATGGCCTATACTGAGCTCGACAACCCCTTTAACCCTTAGACTCTCAGTGCCGTATATGTAGGCCCTGGAAGGTGGCGCACACCTAATGTCTGCAACCAGCAATGCAATCGCAGGCATTTAACCCTTAAGATTCCATGATCAAGCGTGACCATGGCATCTAAATAGCGAAAAAACCCAGAAGTGCTCGCTTCTGGGTGAGGACTTGCTCCCCCATGCAGCAATTGGGGAAGCTAGTCTCTGAAGGGCCCCAGCATGTAAGAGCTGCACTTCCAATGGAGTCCTGCAGGTGGCAGACCAACATAGGATAACTACAAATTGAGCTTATATTGTAGAGGTCTATGGAACTACAGTATAAGGGAAAATAAGTCTAAAACATAAAAAGAACATAACATTTTAAATTACCCCCTTTCCCTAGAATAAAAAAATAAATACATAAACAATAAAAAAATAAAAATCATGGGCACTGTAGCGTCCAAAAATGCCTGCACTATTAAAATATAAAAATATTAATCCCATACGGCTAAATTTGAATAAAATGAGATCAAAAAGTCACATACACTCCAAAATGGTATCAGATCGTCCCGCAAAAAATTAGTTCCCACAGAGCACAGAACTATAAAAAAGTTATGGGGTCAGAATATGGTGATATAAAAAGAAAAAAAACATTATTTTTGAGTATTAAAACACAAAAAAACCCTATGCATATTTGGTATTGTAATCGTACTGGCCCAGAGAATAAAGGGCACATGTTAGTTTTGCTGCATAGGGAATGCTGTAGGGACCAAACCCATAAAACTGTGGCAGAATTGCGTTTTTTTTCCAATTCCACCCCATTTGGAATTTTTTTCCCGCTTCCCACTACATTGTATTCCATATTTAAGTGGTGCCCAACCATTTTTCATCTGGGGGCCGCACTAGACATGGAATAAATTTTGCGGGCCAGAACCAGGTAGCATTGCCAGAAAGAAATGCAATCATTAAAAAGGAAATTATTCTACTAAAGTAATTTAGATAACGCAGTATTAGAACGAAATCATAAACAGGAAATAAATTCTGTACTCACCATTTGATGTCATTTCATTAATTTGACGTTTGCAGATGTTTTCCAGTTTTGAAATGTTTGGATCAAAGTTTGTCACGTTGATTCTCAGCACAGAATGCATTTTTCCCCCTATAAGACACACCGGCCCATAAGACGCAACTAGGTTTTACAGGAGTACAATAAGAAAAAAATATTTTTCATCAGACCTCAGCTCACAGCCCCAATCAGACCCCCAATGTTAATAAGACCCCAATAAGACCTCAGTTAAGACCCCAATGTGAATAACCCCCAATCAGATCTCAGATAAGAGCCCCATGCCTCTCATATCAGCCCCAAATGCCTCTATCAGTCAGCCCCCAATGCCTCTCTCAGCCCTCAAATGCCTCTTTTAGCCCCCAATGCCTCTATCAGCCCCCAATGCCTCTTTTAGCCCCCAATGCCTCTTTTAGCCCCCAATGCCTATCAGCCCCAATGCCTCTCTCAGCCCCCAAATGCCTCTATCAGCCCCTAAATGGCTCTTTAACCCCAATGCCTCCATCAGCCCCCAAATGCCTCTTTTAGCCCCCAAATGCCTCTTTTAGCCCCAATGCCTCCATCAGCCCAAATGCCTCCATCAGCCTCAAATGCCTCCATCAGCCTCCAAATGCCTCTTTTAGCCCCCAATGCCTCCATCAGCCCCCAAATGCCTCCATCAGCCCTAATTCCTCTTTTAGCCCCCAATGCCTCTTTTAGCCTCCAGTGCCTCCATCAGCCCATGCCCCCCAATGCCTCTATCAGCCCCCAAATGCCTCTATCAAGCTCCCAAATGCCTCTTTTAACCCCTAATGCGTCTTTTAGCCCCAATGCCTCTTTTTAGCCTCCAGTGCCTCCATCAGCCCCCCATGCCTCTTTTAGCCCCCAAATGCCTCCATCAGCCCCTAATGCCTCTTTTAGCCTCCAGTGCCTCTTTTAGCCTCCAGTGCCTCCATCAACCCCCAATGCCTCTTTTAGCCCCCAATGCCTCTTTTAGCCTCCAGTGCCTCTATCAGCCCCCAATGCCTCTTTTAGCCCCCAGCAGCAGCAGAGTATATAAAATAAAAAAACACTTACCTCTCCTGCTCCTGGACGCTGCCGCTCCAGCGTTCTTCTTCCTCCTGCAGTCGGCTGTTCTGCACAGCCGACAGCCAAGCGGAGGACCAGGAAACGGCGAGTACAGAGTCTTCACCATGTATACAAAATTGAGAAATGAATCTGGATCGCACATCCTCATGCTATGTTTTGATCTAGTTGCTTCTCAGCATAATTAAACATCGCTTCTCAGCGTAATTAATGGTATACTACCCCTATGTCATATAGTGCACATGAGGCATTAGTATACGTTTTGATCGAAAAGCATAGGCCCACTCACCGCGCCAAGGTTGCCTCCTCGACTGGGAACCTACTCTAAATTTGGCGCGGCGCTGCGCGGCGACCACCAGCGCCCCAGCAACATACCGATAGGCGGCGAAGCCTAGCAGCCAGACAGCGCCCCCGCTGCCCAGCTAAGCCACCCTGGCACTGAGCTCCACCAACCCACCAGCACAGCACCAAGGCAACAATGGCCGCCGCGCAGCACCGCACCCAACCTTTCTCTACTCTCAGGAACTCCAACTGAGAGAAAGTAGGAATTTATAGACCCTCATGCAGACACCTGCTAATTTAAAAACACCTGGGCCGAAAGGGGAGGAGTGCTGATACCAGAGTGAAAAAAAAGGAAAGATTCTACAAAATGTATACAAAATTGAGAAATGAATCTGAATCGCACATCCTCATGCTATGTTTTGATCTAGTTGCTTCTCAGTATAATTAAACATCGCTTCTCAGCGTAATTAATGGTATACTACCCCTATGTCATATAGTGCACATGAGGCATTAGTATACGTTTTGATCAAAAAGCATAGGCCCACTCACCGCGCCCAAGGTTGCCTCCTCGACTGGGAACCTACTCTAAATTTGGCGCGGCGCTGCGTGGCGACCACCAGCGCCCCAGCACCATACCGATAGGCGGCGAAGCCCAGCAGCCAGACAGCGCCCCCGCTGCCCAGCTAAGCCACCCTGGCACTGCGCCGGTGGTAGCCCCGCGCAGCGCCGCGCCAAATTTAGAGTAGGTTCCCACTCGAGGAGGCAACCTTGGCGCGGTGAGTGGGCCTATGCTTTTTTGATCAAAACGTATACTAATGCCTCATGTGCACTATTGACATAGGGGTAGTATACCATTAATTACGCTGAGAAGCGATGTTAAATTATACTGAGAAGCA